>NW_019379741.1:1251330-1291635 GCF_000648655.2 Copidosoma floridanum
TGTGTGTGTGTGTGTGTGTGTGTGTGTGTGTGTGTGTGTGTGTGTGTGTATGTATTAACATGGACATATTTCTCAACTACAAGTACAAAAAATGTACAGACGTAAAAAAATGCATATACACACATAAATATATACATATACGTTACAGACACGTACGTCTAGATTTCATAGTCTATAAAGATCAGTAGGTTTTCAGTCAGGTTAACTGAAAGTGGTGAAGGCAGTGCGGGGTGTCAAAAATATCTTAATACGTTAAAATATGCAACAAAATAGAGGAATTATATCTTGTTTTAAGGAGGGGCTGCTGTAGTGTGATTTACGATAAATTTACTTATGAGTTTAAGAATGACCTTAACATGTTTCTAAATAATAGAAAATTATTATGATTGATGACAGTTCTATGAAATAAAAAAATCATACTACAATTTGAGTATAATGTTTAGTGCGACAATTCAGGACCAAAAAGTTTTAAAGAAAGAAAAAGATGTCATGAGCTTAGTACTTAAAGTGACATTAACTTCAGATGATTATGTAACATGATAATGAGACGATACTAGCATATCTTGTGAACAACGAAATAAAAAATTTTGCAAACAAAAATTTTCACTGGAAAAGGAATAAAAAATTGCACCAAGTGCCTGTTACGACAAACCTTATATTTGTCTAAACATAATACATACTTTTTTTGGGATCATTATGGTACACACATCATGAGAAAAAATGAGACAGGTAGTACTGAGCAACCATAAATTTAATTATATAGAAAAATTAAGCCACTAGTAGATACTGTGAGAAAGATGGCAGATAATCTAAGAGCGGAGGCAATATCTGGACATCAGGGTTAGATGTCAAGGACGTTATCTTTTAGTGGTGTCATAAATACTGTATATAAATCTATTACATTAATACTTTTTTATTAAATAAATATATATGAGTCTTGCCAAAATAAAGAGGTTTGTTAATTTTCTCGGAACTTACAACCTCAGCCGCATCTATTCCAGTGACTCTGACATCAGACCATTAAAAACGGCAAAGCGTTTTTATGCAATGTCCAGTGACTTAAGATTGGAAGCAGCATTGCTGCATCAGGAGTCGACCAAGTACCAAAGAGTGGAGGAAATGCATACACATTAGGAGCTGTATCAGAGCTTTCATATTATTCTACCAGATTCATCGACCATAGCAAGCCTTATTTGCAAACTTGTTCTTTCTTCAATATCGAATACATTGTGACAGTGACTCCATAGCCAGTTTTTTTTGACAGGTACAGCCTATGATTATTTAAAAAAAACATCGATCATAGTGAGCATATACGGATACCCTTTGTTTCTGTAAGCGTAAGGCTGCATCTCTACAAAGTCTGCTTTCCGAGGCTTATCTAAACTACATACAATGAATTCTTAGTAAGGATAATTACGCCTTGATATCTTATGGAGTTCCTCCCCAATTTTTTATAAGTAATAATTGTCTTAGTGTGTGTCACTTAAACCACCTTAAATAAATAGGAATTTTTTCGTAAGTTGTACAAAAAAATTTAAAACTTATTTTTTTTTAAAAGATTTTTAACACCTTTAATAATACAACCATAATTTACTGCATCTTGAAACTGTCTTGGCGTTCAATCATTAAACAGTTTTTTTTTATCTAAGGAGTACTATTTTTCTACAGTAAATTTATATTTAATATTAGTAGAACCTCGGCCACTTCGTTCAAATCCAAACAGCTTTTAATCAAATACATCACCATGTATTTTGATATTACAGCAACAATCACAAATATCAATACATATATACTTTCTTGAAAAGCTCTGTAACAATAAATACAATTTCATTGTCATGACTAAGATGTCACACTAACTTTTGAGCTATTATTAAACGTTAACGACCTAATTAATTAGAATTATGTCAGTAAATATTCTCTAAATCTGAATCTACTTGCTGCGTTATTTAACAAGTTTTATAAGTAATGAACCTTTTTTTTTAAGAGCCGTGAAATGGAAATGTGAAGAAATAATTAATGTTAACTCATGAGTAAAATAGATTCGTACAGCTCTGTTTTTTATCCTTTTACTATGAAAATTTGAAGTTTGAAATGTTTTGTAGTATTTCTTCCAATTGTCTTAAGTCATCACAGGCTTAGTAAAGTTTTTCTTGACAAGTAGCTCCAATAATCGACCTTCAATTAGATAGTGTTTTTTGCTAATTTTAATATAATTGTTTTTAAAGTTTATTTGTGAATCAACAAGCTTGTACACTTTTTTTTCTTTTCGTACTCCATACTTTAAATCTAATAAGTCCTCCTGATAAATTTGTTCTTCTTTAAACAGAATAAGCAAACTAGTTAAAAATAGTATAATCTTATGAAATATTAGTATGATTATCATTATTATTTTTATCATTACCTTAACGAATAGTAGACTTAAATATTACATAACTATTACTTAAACTTACTTTTTTTTTGTTGATTTACTTTATTCACTTTGTAACTTTATTCATCGTTTTTATTATGACAACAATTGAGAATTATAGAATAATGACTGTAAGTTTTTTGTTTTTTGTTTCGACTGCCATTTGTAAAAAAGGGTCTGTAAATGGTTTAAAAGCCTAACTAAGCACTTTTTTAGCCTTATTTCCTTAAACTTCAACTGTATGTACTTTAATTACCGCTTTTCTTACCTTAACTAGCTTACGTAGAACGTCTTTCTCTTGTTAATACATAATGATACTCTGATCTTTTACAAACAGACTGTAATAATTAAAGTAGAGATGTTTCAAATGTGTACTAAAATTATTAAAGCCTTTTCTGTGGTAATTAAAGTTTATTTACATATCCTTGTTCGTGACAACAAATCTTTTTTTATCACCTGTTGCAGATACAATTTTTTAATGTAAAATCATATACTCACACAGTTGCATTCGTCGTAGCAAATAAGGCTACACAGACAACAGCATGGCAATTGTAGAGAATCGTTTGTGACCGTGATTTTCCTCTCCTATCATGTAGTGGATGTGAGGGGAGCTCAGAGTGGGGATGCATTGAAGTTTTTTTTGAGGACGTTGAGCCGTAGTAAGAAACAGTCTGTGAGATCTGCTTTCTTTGTTATTATATTACTAAGCAACAAGCATTTACAATATAAAGATGCTTCCCAACGCTCGTGCTGAGCACATCATCTTACTAACATATAAAGCCAAATCGCTAAATCCGTTGAAATCACTATCCGTGAAAGCTGCTGAAACGATCTAGCTTAAATTTTGCATACAGATCCTTGACACTTCCTAGATGATTTTAGTATAGTTTTTATCCTAAAAAAGTTAATAACAATAGCAATAAAGAAGCTCAATGGTTTGCAAAAATACGCCAGCTTTTCACTTTAGTTCAGCACAATCCGCTAGGTGGCGTCGAGACAAAATCGAAGCTACCTGAAACAGAATTAAAATAAAACGTGATTAAAATACGACGGAGCAGCTCAAAGAACTCGGCAGAAGTCTAACAGCAGTGTATCGGACTACATCAAGAATGTAGTTGATAGTCGTGCAACTAGGTATATCCTAGTTACCGATGACGCTCTTCTCCAATGAGCAAGCGACCTAGGTCTACTTCCACCCTTAACCTCCAGGACTGACAAGTGCCATCAATAATAAAATTTAGTAAGCGATAAAGTCTCCGGCTAAATACCAGGAGACATGCTTAGCTATAGCACAACCTGCTCCAACTAATCAGGATAATGTGGCTGTTCCACCATTTGGCCTGGTACCATCAGATAATTTTATACTACAAATGCAAGTCAGGAAAGACAACTCTAAGAAGCATGGGCAGCCACAACGGCTTCATTCTCAGTGGTCGTATTGATGGCACACCCACAAAGAAGGTTTTCTCTAGGCCCAATTTCCTGACTAACAATGAACGGTTGGTTATCCTGGAAATGACCCGAAAACGAGATGTTCTTTGGTCAGCGGAGCATAGTAGGCAACAATGCCGTTTTATTGACGAAATAAAATAGCAGCTGCTGTGGGAGGCTAATCAAGATGATTCTTTCTGGAGCTTGGAGCTCAAACACTACAGAATATAGGAAAGAAGGTCCGAAGTGAAAAAAAAATGTAGAGGTTAAAAATTACCCCTAAACGCACCCCTAATTACTATGTCTTTATAATATCATAATTATTCAATCAGATAAAAACATATATTTTTTACAAAAAACTATAAACCTATAGATCTTTTGAGTCGTTGATAACGAATATGTCGTTAGAACTTTGAAATTTAAAATAGCACATAATTTGAATTAGATATAAAGCTACTATCAAGCGATTAAAATTAAATGTATGCATATCTGAAGTGATCGAAAATTTAACAAAACAAATACTATAAGAGAAATTAACTCTTCTTTTTCGTAAGTTTCCAAAATCCTTTAAAAAATATGACTTTAAAACTACTTTAAGTCATTCATCACAAATTAAAGATGTACATGTACTTACTTGCTGTCACATTTGTTATATTTTAACGTCAATACTTACTTATAGTTTTGTTTTTGGAATTTATGAGGAATTCACTCTATTAATCTTACTTAAAAATTCAGAAATTGCAAAAAAAATTCCTAAAATAAAACATTCTGAGCTAAGAAGTTATTTATTCCACTTTGTCACATCGATCACTCGATATAACAATATTGTTTAACTGTAGAGGGAATTCCAATAACCATGAGATAGAACACGAGTTAGCAGAAGCTGAGAATGACTATGAGGAAATTAAATGAACGAAAATTAGTCTTTCAACATTAATCTAAGCATGTGACTGTTATTTAGTTAAAGGAAAAAAGTACTATCCATTGAAGCCAAAACAAAGAAACTATCTTTGTAGGAAACGTATATTACGAACTTTAATTTCAAAATCTTATGTAAATATATATACAATTAGAATATTGAAGTTAAATGTTACAAGTTCTTTACACAAATCTGCTTTATATCTATGCTTTTACATTCTTAACTTGTAGAGTTGCTTAGCTAGTCTGTAATCTAGTTTTAACAAGCAGTATTTGTTAAAATACAAAAACATAGGTAGGGAAGTAATTGATCTTATTCAGTTGTAGAAAAAGATATCTCGGTAAACAATGATATTCTTTAATAATGTATTTATCTAGTCTTAGGCTAGTAGTCGTAGGTTAGATTAATGTATTTATCTAGTTGAGAATATATTCATCATTTGATAATGTTATTAATATATTAATTAAAATTAACATAGAGTTCATTACGTGATAAAATAATATAGACAGATTTCGGAAAAAATCATAGCAATTATTGTTGCTCGATGCTCGTAAGCCTAAGACTAGATTAATGCATTATTAAAGAATACAATTGTTTACCGAGAAATCTTTCTCTACAATTAAATCAGAACAATTACTTACGTACCTATGTTTTTGTATTATAACAAATACTGCTTGTTAAAACTAGATTACAGACTAGCTAAGCAACTCTACAAGTTAAGAATGTAAAAGCATAGATATAAAGCAGATTTGTGTAAAGAACTTGTAACATTTAACTTCAATATTCTAATTGTATATATATTTACATAAGATTTTAAAATTAAAATTCGTAAAGTACGTTTCCTACAAAGTTAGTTTCTTTGTTTTGGCTTCAATGGATAGTACTTTTTTCCTTTAACTGAATAACAGTCACATGCTTAGATTAATGTTAAAAGACTAATTTTTGTTCATTTAATTTTCACATAGTCATTTTCAGCTTCTGCTAACTCGTCTTTTATCTCATGGTGATTGGAATTCTCTCTACAGTTCAACAATATTGTCATATTAAGTGATCGATGTGACAAAGTGAATTAAATGACTTCTTAGCTCAGAACGTTTTATTTTAAAAATTTTTTTGCAATTTCTGAATTTTTTAGTATGATTACTAGAGTAAATTTCTCATGAATTCCAAAAATAAAACTACAAGTAAGTGTTGACGTTAAAATATAACAAACGTGACAGCAAGTAAGTACATGTACATCTTTAATTTGTGATGAATAACTTAAAGTTGTTTTGAAGTCATATTTTTGAAAGGATTTTGCAAACTTCGAAAAAGCAGAGTTAATTTCTTTCATAGTATTAGTTTTGTTAGATTTTCGATCCTTTCAGACATGCATACATTTTATTTTTATCGCATGATAGTAGCTATATATGTAATTTAAATTTGAAATTTTTTTTTTTATTTTGGAAGTTTTACAAATGGTTGGACTTAGATATTTTGATCTACATATACATATACTATATATCATTAAAGAAACTTTTATTTTCACTAAGAATTTTTCTGCTTTCGGCAACATCTCGTCACCTTACGGAGTCGAGTGTTTGTACTATGACTCATGACATTGTTAAGATTCTTAAAAGCTACTTTTAGGCACAACCGTTTCACGAAAGTGCCTAATATTTTTCACTTTTTAGTTATCTCAGGTGAGATCTCAGGTGATTTCTTATTTCAAAAGTTCTTCTGATAAATTTTTTCGAATACAGCTATTTTTTCTGCATTTTTTGATATGTTTTAGTAAAAGTTTGCTATTTTCGACTTAAATAATTTGTTGTATAGTAATTGAAAAATTCACCAAGTCAAAAAATTTGGAAAATTCTGAAATTTATTCATCATGCCTAAAAAGGATGAAAAATTCCTAAAAAAACACAAATCTTAGAAAAATATCTTAGGGGAGATTTTGACATGATAAATTATCCGAGATTTGACCTGATAATACTAGGTAGGGTCACCAGAGAAAAAAATGTAACTATGCCTAAATCCTTTAGTTTTAAGTGTGAAAAGAACTTTATACATGATATAACGGGGCATCCAAATAATACCCATCTAGTGCAATAAACGTAAAATAATTTTTTATGAATGCATGAATATTATAGCCAGTCCTCCATTTTTATTTTTATGACGAATATCCTAGATTTGGGTTTGGCGACCATATAGACTTTTAATGACAGATTTGAATACATATATATACATATATATATATATATTATTTTTTTATTGTGATACGGTATCTGACGTTGTAAAATGTTGTAATTGTAATGTTAAATTTGTGGTCAGTGACATAAGAAACCGTTGTCTTATCGCTTTTCACTGCTATGTTGGCTTGGCTGATAAAAATTTAATGATTCTTATCCTAAATGTATGTTGTAGAATGTACAAAAATCTGTAAGGGAAGACTTTGTTGCTTTTTGATAAGTTTAATCTGTTTTGTCTGCCATATTGGATCCACCATTTTGAATTTTGTCATTGTAACGCAGTTCTGATGCCAAATTCGTATTCAGCAACTTAAGAAACCACCAAAGCTGATATTCTGTTAGTTCTTAACAGGTGTCAACTTTTTTGGATGCCATATTTAATCCACCATTCTAAATGTCATAATTATAATACGATTCTAACACCAGATATGTGTCCAGCTACCTAAACAACTTCTATAGCCGAGAACTTGTTAGTTTTTAACTAACTGTTTCTAACAAGTATCAGTTTGCTGGCCGCCATATGGGATCTACCATTTTAAATTGTATAATTTTGATACCAGATTAGTGTTAAGCGACATAAAAAACTTTGGCCAAATTTTTTTAAACTTTCAAAGTATTTTCACTTTTTTGGCGGCCATATTGGATCCACCATTTTGAATTTTGTCATTTTTATACCAGATTCGTGTTGAGCAACCTAAAAAATCCCTGTGGCGATATTTTCTTTAATTTTTGGAGCATTTCGACGTTTTCGGCTGCCATATGAAATGTGCCATTTTAAATTTCGAAGTTCTGACGTCATATTCGTTATCAGCGACCCAAAAAATCTATATATTTATAGTTTTTTGTAAAAAATGTGTGTTTGCCTCATTAAATGATTATAATATTAAAAAGATAAAGTGATTATGGGTGCGTTTTGGGGTAGTTTTTAGCCTCTCAACTTATTTTCCAATTTTGCTATATCCTAGGGTGTTTGAGCTTCAAACTTAATAAAAAAATCCATCTCAATTAGCCTATCACAGCGGCTGATTTTTTATTTCGACACAAAACATGGCATTTTTGCCTACTGTGCGGCGTAGCTCCCTCCATCATGGTCTTCGTGCACAGAGACTTTGAGAGTAAAAGTCAAGCTACTTGCAGCCAGCTCTTTGTCATCAGGAATAATAATGATAGCTGTAAGTTTTACCACTGGCCCTTTTCAGGGCCATTATAAGTATTAACGTTCCCTACTTAACCATTAATCCCATTGGTTCTTTTAAGGGCCACCTGAATTCAAACTACCTTCCCAACAAATACATTTTTACTAAAATTTTCGGAAACGGTTCGTCGACTAAAGGACTATCTTAACTAAAGATGGCCACTATTAAACCAAGTCAGTCATTTACTGGCAGTCACCACAAGCGGAGTAGTTCGTCTCAAGGCTGCAAACCCCGGTGATCGTCAACCCTATATTACCCTCTCGACTCTAAGCATTCAACCAGAAATCACCGATCCTCTCCAACGTCTGCGCTGAGCGAGCCTAACAGCTATGAAGGAAAAAAAAAAACTTGAGCCAACGGAACAGTCTCCAACTGGCGAGCATAACGAACCAATCTTCTTACCTGAGATCACCAAAACAACTGAGTCTGCAAGAAATAAAAGGTGCTTTAGACACCAATGTTTTCAACGTTATACCAAGAGACGTACGAAAAGATCTTTACATCTAGCTCCAAAGCTTCGAACTTTGTAATTTTTCTTCCGATTAGTCTGAGACTTCAATAACAGGCCATCACGTTTGCTGAAAACTTCAGTCAAGAAAGAGTTTACTTAAGAAGTTTACTGATCCTTTTTAAGGCAATTGGGTGTTGAATTACCTTGCCAACAAATACATTCGAGCTTAATAAAGTTGACAAAAAACAGCCTTTAGAGCTCACAAAAGTTGCAAGAGGGCGAATTAAAAGAAAAAAGTTATGTGCATCTCATAAATACGATTTTCGGTGTCAAGAAACTGACGCAGGACATCAATCAAGATTAAAACAGCAGCATCAAAATTGACAAATAATAAATCCATTGCGTCAGCGATCAGATTTTTAATCAGTACCCTCATAGTAATATCTCAAATCTTTCAGATTTTTAAAAAGGTACATATGTATTTGTGTTTTTTTGGCGATAAGAAATGTAGAGATAAATCTCTAGGCTTTCATCGCTCTGATAATACAGTTGTGAGATAAGAGAGAAAAAAATTTTTTTAGTATATATATTTTTTGGGAGATTAAAATATTAACAGCTTTAAAAAATAACCCTTTTGGTAGATTTTACGAGGGATACTGCCAATCAACAGTCTTTTAGGGCCAATGATCATTTTCTGACATAAGGAACGCACGGTATTTTGCAGCATAATTATATTTTTTTTACTTGTTACAGACTTATTTTTGACCAAATAAACTGTATGGATTTTAAACAAATATATTTTCAAAAGAAGATCTTTGTTCTAAGAAGTTTCAGGAATAGATGTTAAATTTCTATCTAAAAATGTTTCACGTTACATGTGAACACACTACGGGGTTGCATTTAGTAAGTCTCGGACAAAGCAGAGACGGGGGTTCACTAGTTTTTCTTAAAGGCCTAAGATTATTAATTTAGTGTATTGTATTTGAATGGTCTATCAACTGACGGATGAAATCATTTCACTTCAAGCTTTTGTGCGTGCTTTATCCGTTACATTTTAGTGCCATGACCAGGACATTAAATATTTTCACGCGAATCGTAAAGTGATCACGCAAGAGACTTAAAATAAAGAGAAGACAAAATGTACAGCCTCAGGCACCCACAAAGCAATTAAAAACGGGAGAGTCATCATAACCAGCCATTGGACGAGATGTGACTAGGACTTAAGCGGAAAACAGACAGCATCTATCAGCAGCAGAAAAGTGACGTCGTACTCTGCTGCAAGGGAGTTAGGCAATTAATCCAGTGGCAGCGGCAGAGTCAGATAATGTCCTAGTGTGCCTGACTCCCGGTGGCAGCTCGTGCTTGAAAGTCACCTCACCAACAACATGTATTAGAGGGGCTATTATAAAGCATGAGCGCACAATCAAACGAACGAACGAACAATCAAACAAACAAACGAGCGAGCAAACGATGCAACGATGCTCATGCGCACTGAGAAGGTACTCTTAAAAGTGAGTGCTAAGATTGCGGGAACTTTGAATTCACTACATAGCGCTAGATGCAAAAATCCAGATAATCCACCAGAATTTCATACGTAATAAATGAAGAAATTAGCCCCCCAAACATTAGTAACTAATTAAATAATTTATGTTAGAATGCAAGCACCCATCATTAAGTAACTCAGGGTACTTACTGCTCGCTTAAGTTATCAATTGTTGTGTGGTAACTGACAATTGTGGTATTGGCCAAGTTGTTATAATAATAACTAAAGTGATCATTAAGCGCATTAAGTTGTGTGGTAGTTCGTGATTGAGTTGTTATTATTTTATTTATTTTATTAATGAACAAAGCAACCAGTGAGTATTTTTCGTTGTGTGGTGATTTGTGATAGTATTATTATCTCATACATTTAATTAATATAGATCATGATAAATCAACTAAGAGAGCAGTAAGCACCAAAATTGTGTGGTGATTAGTGCTTTGCATTCCTTTTTAAATCATTAAATCAATTAACTCATAGACTACAAAGGGCCCAAGGGTAATTGATGATTAGCACTTGTGTTGTTATTATTGTATTTTAATAATAAATAAAGAAGCTAGTAAGCGCCCCAGGCTGTGTAATGATTGGCACTTGCATTATTATATTTCTTATGTCATAAATAAAGCGACAAATAAGCACCCCAGGTTGTGTGCTAATTGGCGCTTGCGTTAGTTTGTTTACTTAATTTATTTTTAAGTAAATATAGTAACAAGTAAGCACCCCAAGTTGTAAGGTGAGTCGCAACTGCAGTATTTTATTAATTTTACTTATGAATAAAGTAGACAGTAAGCGCCCCAGGTCATATAGTGATTGGCGCTTGCGTTAATGTATTTATTTTGTTTATTTAATCAATAAAAAGAAAGACCAGTCAGCACCCTGTGTTGTGAGGTAATTCATGCTTGCATCATTTTACGTATTTTACTAATAAATAAAACGATCAGGAAGCACCCCAGATTATGTGGTAATTGGCACTTACGTTATTACATTTATTTCATTAATGAATGAAGTAACCATTCATCACCCTGGGCTGTGTGGTGATCAACGCTTGCATTAATTTATTTATTTTATTTATTCCACCAAGAAATAGAGCGACCAGTGAGCACCCTAGGTTGTGTGGTTATTGGCGCTTACGTTATTTTATTTATTTTACTAATAGATAAATCAACCAGGAAATGCCCTGGATTGTGTTGTAATTGGCACTTGTGTCATTACTTTTATTTTGATAATTAATAAATTGACCAGTAAGCAACCTGGGTTGTGAGGTAATTCTTACTTTCCTTATTTTATTCATCTTACTTATAAATGAATTAACCAGGAAGCACCCTGCGTTGTGTGGTGATTGAAGCTTTCGTTATTATATTAATTTTTAGAAGGAAGTTCTTTATGTCGCGTTACTCGGGGGGCTGGAATTTTAAAACCGACAGATTTGTTCTTTTTTCAAACGAAATTTAAATATATAAAGTGGCCAGTAAGCACTCTGGGTTGTGTGTTGATTGGCGCTTTCGTTAATTTATTTATTTCATTGATAAATGAAGTGACCAGTCAGCGCCCTAGGTTGTGGGGTGATTGGCACTCTTTTGATTGTTAAATTTATTTTGTTTGTTCACGAAGCGACTAGCAGTCAGTAAGTCAGTTTAGGTTATTGAGTTTAATATTTTAGGGTTAACTTATTAATTTACTATGTTTAAAATCTTGTTGAGTTATCTGGATTTTTACATCTTGTGCCATACAGTCAATTTAAAGTTCCTGCAAGCTTAGCAGTAACTTTTGAGTGCTCCTACTCAATGCGCATGCGCATTGTTGCATTGTTTATTCGTTCGTTCATTCGTTCATTCGTTTATTCATGCGCTCATGCTTTAATAGCCCCCCAGCAGAGCCAGATGACGTCCTGGTGCACCCAGCTCCTGTGGCAGATTGTGCTTGAGCACCGCCTCGCCAATGACGTGTAACAGTGGCAAAGCTGCATGACGGTCTGCTACATTAAGTTCTTACGGCAGCTCGTGATCAAGCACCGCCTCGTCAATGACGTACATTGGAGGTGTAGTCAGTCGATAGCCAACTACATTCGGACCGAAATAAAGCTTTATTTAGGTAATAGCTCTTACCGATCTCGCAAGTAAACGTATTAGAAACTGAGGCACACGACGGCCAAATTTTTCTGTTATGAATAGCAATACAGAATCAAGTATCATTTCGACAACGTGTGACGAGATTACTTGACACCCAACGATCTTTAGTGAGTGCTTAATCGTCTTCTACCCCACTTGTAATCTTTATTCTTTCAACCTACATTTTTACTTAAAAATAATCAAAAAACTTTTGACAACGCTTCGTCTATCTAAGAGGTACTTACACACAAATTTCTGCTTGATCAAAGTGAAGGTTTTGTAGATAAAAATTACAATTTTAATTTTACATTAAGATGAAATAATGAATTTTGATCTAGTTTAAATGCTTGTAATAGCTTCGTTTACGGAAGTGCTACTTAATCAGTGAATGATAACAGAAATACTCAGAATAATTGCTTTCAACGGATGCAGTGTTGGGATCATCCACTAGACCGATTAACAAATCTTTTAGAATTAACCTTTATTACCCTTAAACATTCAACATAAAGTAGTGATAACTTCTTATTAGTTACTAGAACGTCATCTGCAAAGTTTACTTTACCTTTTTTTTTGAAGACTCCTTGGACTGGATTCGTTTCAAGCATGCATTTGATTTATCTACTTAATTAGGTAAATATTTAAATCGTGAAAATGTAATGCGACGTTTTGAGGAACTTCGTGGCGAAGCGCGCGAGGTGACTGAATCTCTGTATACAATACGGGTACTTGTGAAATAATTAAAACTTTAGAATTACGTTTCGGCCAAAATTAGAAATTTACCGGTAATTGATTCATACAAAGGAAGCTTACTTGAGTGTGTTCCAAAGTTAAACAATGCTGTTTCGGCTGTGAAACCGTTTAATAACATCAGATATTTATATAGCCACGAGCTTGCAAACGGAGTTTAACAAAAATTACCCAGTACTATGATAGAGAGTTACCTACGATTGGCAACATCCAAAGGACGAGACGAGCTTGATCTCGAGAGAATAGCGAATTTTGTATTTCGTCAAGCCAAAATGGCTACTGTAGCGAGAGTAATTTCTGTGAATGTGGTTGGGCTGAGAAAAAAAGAACGCAACAAAATTTACGTTTTCACTCAACTAAGCAAATCGGATTGGTAACGAACACGAGAGAAGAGAATGATTCAAATTCTCAAGGAAATAATTCCTTGCAATATCGCCGTTGTGTTTCCTGCGATGAGAGAAATCATAAATTAGTCGAGTGCACTGACTTGATTTTGGCTGAAACGTCACAGCATTGGAAAGTGGTAAAGACAAACTGATTGTGTTTTAATTGCCTTAATGCCAGCCATTTACATAAAAAATGTAAAAATTTTTACAAATGTAAGCAATGTGGCCTACAACACCATGAATTGTTGCACTTTTCACGAGCCTCAGGGAAGATTAATGAGCAAATGATCGCTTTGATAAATAAACTTGAGAGTCAATTTACTGTAGAACTTTATTAAATAACATTTTACTAAAATCACGTTCTTCATTAAAAACCGTTTCTTCATATATCAAAAATTGTACAACTTTGAAGGAAATTTTTGCTTTACTTGATGAAGGTCTTACTGTAAGTGTTATCAATTTAAAAATTATAAACGTATTAAATTTGAAGAGTTCTTAAATTATTGTTAAACTTGCAGTATTAGCAGTAGAAACCTTTGTTTAACAGTTAATAAGAAGATTAATTCAAGTACAAAAAGTGAAGGCTTCTCAGGCTTTTTGTCGGGTGTGTTAGTTTTCAGAGGTCTTTCTTTTCCCAGATAACGCGTATGGCCCAAACTTGTCAAATTTTCTGAAAGTAGAACCTCAATTATAACAAAATCAAAATGCAAAGCCTTTAAAATACTACTCAGACAGTACTATTGCGATTCAACTGTTACACGTGAAATTAGAGAAATTGTAGAACATTATTTATACGAAGAATTAATAAGCTCCAAGGGCTTACTGTTCAGTCTTTTATTCGGTTGACAACGTTTCGACTGCACTTAAGGCAGTCCTTTTCAAGTCTAAATTATGTAGAGCAACGTCCACTTAAAATTAAATAATATCTATAACTGCTCTAATATAACTGACTGGCTTTTAAGCTGTCTAAATATAATGTAGCCTTAAGTGCAGTCGAAACATTGTCAACTTAATAAAAGACTAAACAGTAAGCCCTTGGAGCTTATTATTTCTTCGTATCATTTTCACTGTTCTTGGAGTCCTCTTATTGATATTATTTATACGTTTCTCGTTCATTAGCAAGTTGGTATATACACGGCTTCTTTTATAAAAAAGATTGAGATGTAGGAGAAGGTCAAATCAACTTTATGAAGAATACAAATAACATTAAAATTTTGCGCCATGAAAATTAAGAAAAGTTAGTAGAGTCATATTTTGAAATCGATTTATTAGGAGTGAATTTACATTAGAAAATATATAAAGACGAAGAAGGAGCAATCGATATCTGTTGACAATTACACAGGTGGGCATTTGAGCTAGGTCTACGTAAAGTAAAAGTAGACCAGAATACAAAAAATAACTTTATTGTAATCGAAATATTTAAAGGTATCATCAAGTAGTACAAGGAGCCGTAGGCTTCAACAACGAGAGAGCGTCTATGCAGCTTGAGTGATCGAAAAAGAATGAATCAGCGTTTAACAAAGAGAGGCGCTACCACTATGAGAAGTTGTATATATATATATGTAAAAACGCGATACAATGCATGTGCAAGGAAGCTAGAACCACTTATATTCTAACACTCCCTCCCTTACGAGTACATGTCAACTTACATCAAAAGCACAGCCTTCATTAATGAAAAATATTATTATATTAATCAACACATCCCAGGTAAACTTTCCTTTAATGATTCGCAGTAAATTTAAAAAATAAATCTTAATCAGTCGAATATAAGCATTGAATATAATCACAATCGGAGACACTTGGATCACAGCAATTAACAATTATACAAAATTTGATCAAAGTGACTTTATAGTAAAATTATTGCTCTTCATTAATAACAACTAATGAACGTTAAAAAAATAGAAATCTTTATATTTTATTAATTTTAAAATTGAAGAACCAAGTATAAAATCTTAGAAACATGAGATTTTCAATATTCGCCGCCAACTGCATATCCACTGCTTCTGGCAGGATGTAAAGACCCTTGTATGTCTAGTTGACTAATCCCTTTGTCTTTTTAAGGCTTCGAGCCTGCACACATGAAAAATGTAAAAATGTCATATTGTACACATAAGTAAAACAAATGGGAAAATATTTTTCGATTGAATTCAACAATAGATTTGTCAGGTTACACTGGACTTCAAATGACAACGGTTTCGTAAAAATATGAACAATCTGAACTTTATAACTTATCCAAGCTATTTTCATAAGTGACCTAGTAAGACATTTCTTTACATAGTGTTCACGCACTTTAGTCACAAGTCTGAGCTTGCCGTTTCCTCCGGTTTTTACGGCGACGATAGCCACACTTATTGTCACACTATGATTTCATCGGAGCAAGCGAATAGTGAAGTGTAAATCCAATTGTACTGCTCAATGCTACCAACTCTTGGCAGACCTCACTCATTAAGATATGTTCTGCCTGATAGGTTAATAATGACACATAATTTTGTTTGTGCGTTTCCCAAGCAATCAAATCACCGTACAACCGAATTAGATAGCCACTAGTTGTTAAAGAGCCTTTGCAATCTGCAACATTAGCATCTGCATATGCTTTCAATTTTTCTCCTTTTGCTCGATAAGCCAGTCTAAGATTCTTGGTCCCCATTAAGTACCAAAAAACTCTTCTGACCCTTTTCCAATCTTGTTAAGTAGGGTTTATCGGCTGCCTGCTTAAAACGTTGACTGCATAAGCAATGTCAGAACGAGAGGTGTTAACCAAATAGAGCAAACTGCTGATAGCTTTTCTGTACGGCGATTTCTATGGATGGATATTCCTAGGAAGTCTTTGGCCTTACTTAGGTCAGTCATTTTAAATTTTTTTTGCAGTTGATACTTGATTTTATCAAGATTTTCAAAGTCATTTTCTGTGTTAATAAGTTCATCCAGATACAATAGCAAGATAAAAAATTTTCTTTTTTCTCACTAATTAAACAGACACGGTTCAGTCGCATGGGTAGTTAACCTTATTTTGACTGTTGCTTGTGTAAAACGCCCATTCCAGCGTTTTGGACTTGTTTTCAGTCCATACAGTGAACGTTGTAGCTTGCATGATTCTATTATTTAATCGTGAGTTGAAGTTTCCATGCCTCTTACTAGGGAAAATCTTGAGACTGGAGCGTAAATTTCCTGCAAATCGTATTTGTTTGTGTCATTGAAACCTCAAATCACCAGTTAAGCTTTTTACTTGACTGTACCGCCTTGATCAGGTTTCTTTTTTAAAACCGATCGGGACTGCCGTCCAACGGAAAAAAGATATGAGTGACATTTTTGTCGAAAATAATTTATTGATACCAATTGATTCGTCAGAAAATTCTGCGTCTAATAACATATTTACAAATCAAATATCTTATAACGTGATTTATCAATAATTTAATGAAAATTGGAAAAATCTCCAATAATTTTCGTCAGTGATCAAAGCAAAAGGGTGAGTGACACAAAATGTGGTAATCACGCCAGGCAGACATCGTAAGTGCACTTACCCTTTTTTTGCGTTGTAAAGTCGAGGAGCACTGCCTTCGATTTGAAAGTCAAAAAAGGGTAAGCCCCGTGGAATAAGCTGTATTTTTGCACTTATTTTTTTTTACGTGGAAATTGTGCCGAGTTAGAAGGGTAAGTACAGATTTTTGTACTTCTTATCGAAAAATCGTTTTTCTTTTGCAGAAAATAGAAAAATTATAACATGTTCATATAAAAAACAGTTTTTCCGCAGCCCAATATTCAAATTATTATTAATTTTTGAAGACACTTCGTTTCCCTTGATTTTCTCCGTTTGTCTCTCGTGTCACTTATACCTTTTTTTCCGTTGGACGGCAGTATAGTCGATGATGTTTGGTCTTTTGTTAGATTCCATTCTCACAAGACGATCCACTATTCTCCAAACTTTATTTTTTTCTATGGAATTCAACTTATTTTTAACAGCTTGTGTCCACAAATTTCTGTCATCAGAAACCATATCTTCTATGTAAGTAAAAGGATCTTAATTGATCTTAGCCAGTAATACATAAAACAGTTTATCTGTAAGAGGTATTTTTTAATCAGACTTATTGTTATTTATTATAATATTTGAATCTGTTTTTGGCAATAAAATTCAAGAGACTTTATCATTAGAGCTTAGGAAGTTCTCGTCTCCTCTGCCGAAAACCTAAATTAACTTTCTTTATGTTGTCACTATTGGTTAGTTCATCTGTAAAGCTGGAGTCATTCACATGGTAATTGGTCAAACTTGAATTTTGCGAGGTCTTTATTGTTTTCTTTTTACAATTTGAGTATCGTTGTTTTTGTAGTCAGAATTCTCATTTTCTTCTCATTCTTCGAATTTCTTATAGAAATTCTCTTTATCCACAGCTTCAGATAGATTTTGCTAGTTTAAAATACTATTTTTCGTGTACAAGTTACCGTTTACCGGCTTTTCATTACATTGAACATCTCTGCTTTCATAGTACTTTTCTTGTACTGGCTTTAAAAATATATATCTACTTCTGGTGTATACGATCAAGAACACTCTCCTCCCAATGTATCTGAACTTGTGGCCAGTTTTTCTTCGCACAAGCATGTAGGACACACAACTAAAACGTCAAATTGGATTTATATTAAAACTATATTTTCCTCCGAATTTTTCCAATGGAGCCTGCATGTCACTTGATTTGTGGGTGCCTGGTTGTATGCAAAGACAGCTGCTGCTACAGCTAGATCCCACATATTTTTTCCGAAAAACATAAGTCGTAAAAGGGGCATCTCGTCTTGACTTGAATAGTTTGGTTAAATCTTTCTGCTTCGCCATTGTGTTCTAATGTGTCCGGGCACACAAGTGGCAATTCTGTGCTACTTACTCTGTCCACTATCTCATAAGTGTAATTGCTCGAAAATTGTACCTTGATCCAATCTCAAATAGCACACTTTGGTATCAAATCCTAAAACTCATCTAGTCGACTTTACAAACGATGTAAAACACTTTCTGGTTTCGCTTTTTGCGGGATATACCATTGCAAGTCTTCAATAACCATCAACAAACACGGATTTAAGCTTATATCTCTCTCAATGAGATGGTGGGATGATAGCACCCATGGTACCAGCATGGATAATCGAGAGAAATTTTGAGACTCTGGTTAAAATATTCTTAAAAGGTAGCATGGTAGCCTTAGATATTTTATAAACTTGACAGTCCAAGATTAAATCGTAAATGGTAGAGTCATTTAGAGACTTGATACTAGGAAAACGCTTTTGCAGGGCTTTGAGATAATTCACTGACGCGTGACTAAAACGAAAGTGCCACATCATGGCTTTGTTATTTTTGAAGAACCTGTCATTATTCTTTTAATCAGAGGAATCGTCGATTACCTGACTTTTTGTTTTAGTTTCAAGGGGATTACAAACTTTTCTATCACAATTATTTGTTTAAGGTCTCGTATTTTCGAGTTAGATAAATTTATCCTTAGAAAAATCTTAACTCAACTCGTTATCATTCAAATTGTGATGTATTTCTATTATGAATGATTCATATACGTAATAAACAGTTACACTGGACAACAGATCTGCTTTCTTATGATCATGATCAATGATTTTCATTTGATTTATGTTAGGTTCAGCAGCAGCCCTTTGAGTCAAGTATTTGGGTTGTTCACAATTCAAATTTCTGGCGATATAAGCCATAAGTTTATTCTTAGAAATGCTTCTATTCAACAGGTTTACTTACACAAGCCAAAAAGGTTGTCGATATATGCTCGAGATGATTGACTCTCTGGACTTCAGGTTACATATGTTGATATGTTGATTGTCTAAATATATGGATAAACTTTGTATATCAAACTTTTGAAGTGACAGAAGATTTTTAATTAGTTGATCAGAGCGAATTACATTATCCAATTTAATTCCAATATTGTTTACAAATGCTCTGATTTTTCTAACTCCCTGTGTTTGCAGATTAGTTGTCAAATCTTTGGTTTTGCATTAAATTTTATCGAACTTTCCGAACTTAAAAGACTTAAAATAATTTTTTGAATTTGCAAGGTGCTTCGTAGCACCAGAATCAAGCACAAATCTTACAGTAAAACGATTATTGAATTCATTCAAGTCAAATTTAAAGGACAAAAAATGTTTATAGACTAAAGAATCCAAGCATTTGTTATAGTTTTTGTTTTAATTTTTATCATAACTGCCCTGATTCTTGTTGTACTTGGGATTTTCTTTTCTGTCATTAAGTCTAACACGTTTAGATTCTTTATTATTGTCGTTCGAATAACTAATCTTTTTTTCGTGCGAATCTTTCGAATGACGAGATCGTTGGAGTTTTTCTTTATTATATTTATGTGTGGTACAATACATTTCATCCTCCTCTCGCTTGGGATAGTTTCTCCCTACATGGTCGCCATGTTCTTTGTGGTAAAAGCAGAATATCTTTCCTGGGGCCAGACATTCAGCTGGCGCATGGTCGTGTTATCCACATGGACACTCTGCCATGAATGCGTGCCTGGAATAGAGTTATCTATCACTAACTGTAGAGTGAGCAGGACTAGGTGACTGACAACGGCTGTAATTTGCTGAAGCTCCAGAGGACGTTTCAATCCTCTGTTGTCAAATAGTATCCTGTTTGAAAAGAAATAACTTTAGTCTTTCATAAGGCAGGCCAGAAGAATTTAGCGATCGATTAACAAATTCTACGGCTTGCACATAAAGGACGAACAGTTAAATTGACTGATAGAACAGATCTTTTATTTTTCTTTCTACCAGTGGATTAGTTCCTGGTAAACGCATCGTAGGTTCTCACGAGTTCCATGAATAAGTTCCAGTGCTCCAAAGCCTTTTGGTTTCTGGGTCGTATTTTAAATTTGCAAGCTTGCATCGAATACTAGAGAAATTTTAGCAAGATTTGTACTACTTGATTTCTTTTAGTTTGTATAATAATGTCACAGGATCTTTCATGCAAACAATTTTAGAATGATGATTTTGATTGATCCTGTTGATTAGAATATCACGGAAACAAAATTTTAGTTTTTTGATCACCCCTTAATCTAATCCTACCACAGTCTGAAAATTTTGGTCTATCACATGTAAAAGATGCACAGAACGAGGTTCAGATGCGAAATAATTATAAAAAAAATCAAATTTAGTACTAACAGAGAATTTGCAATCTCTCTTCCCATTGTGTCTTTTCCAATCAAGTCTAATCGAGCGTGAGCAGCACCAGAATTCATCGAGATATTGTTTTGAATTTCAGATTGAATAAAACTTTGAATGTGATAATCAGTCAAAGATTTGTTAAGCAAAGAAAAATTCACCTGGCTTTTGTTATTTCCAGCTTCATCAGCCATTGAGGAGTCACCGTTGGCTCAGAGTTGAGTAGACGACGACGAAGTTGTGGAAAGTTGAGTTGTATTGTCAGAGTTCCTGGCATTTCTCTCTGCTCTTTTGCGATCCTGCTTGGCTTTCTTCAATTCATCAAGCAACAGCAGGTGCGTTTTTTAAGACATCAGAAGGGCTTAATTTAATTTTTTAGGACTTCCTAAGGATTGTCAGTGCATGGTGGTGGGTCAGTATTAACTTCTGAAAATGTCAAGTTCAAATTTTTCAGTAGGTTGGTGTTAACTCCACAAAATGTAGAGTAAGAATTTTACTTTTAAATGATTTGGTTCAAATTAGATTTGTTGGCTTATCTAGTTCCTATATCCTGAATATTCAAAGTTCTTGGTTTTGAAATTTGAACACTCTTTTCTTTCGAGATTTCCTTGTTATCGTACAATTTTAAATTTTTGAATTCTAAATCAAATTTCTTCAATCTCAAATTTTTCTTTAATATATCATGGAATTTTTGCTTATTATTATAATTAAATCGCCCAAGTATGATCTCATTGAGAGTAACAAAGGATTTGGGCTTAGCAATTTTTTCAAATTTGACAGGCATGGAGCCACGTATTATGCCAAGAATGTTCTAAAAAACTCAAAGCTCCTTGTCCGACACATCAGTTTCTTTTTCTATGAATTTCATTAAATTTTCTCGCTTCGAAAAACATAAGGGAATATCAAACAAGGAAAGTACCTCAATTAATAGATTGGACAACTGATACTGTTTCAAAAGGCTGGGCATGCATTCTCATCCCCGTGACTTCGTACTACGGTAACACGCGTCTAAAAGTCACATCGATTCCGGAAAATCACAAGCAAATTGTCTCAACTATGCGTTTTTAGTAATTTAACGATCGGTTAATGAAGTTCAAATTACATGAGTTAAATTTGCAATACACATCAAGTTGATATTCAAATCATATCTTGGTAATTAGAACGAAAATGTCGCCATTCCAACTAATGCTCCAGATTATGTTTCTATAAATTTTATCCAACTTAAAAGTTGTATTTGTCCATTTCAGGAACACATTCAGAGTCCCTTATCTAAAATTGTATGTCGCTACAGCTATTCAATTTTAGTTTGGTTTAGAATTCAAAGAACTTTGTACATATCAAATATTCAAATTTAGACTAATCGATTTTACTTGGTGTGCTTATGCGAGTCTTTGTAGTAAGCTTCGATAGTGTCAAAATAAAACAGGCGATCGAGAGAAAGGCAGAACACTGTATAAATATAGCTTGGGAACAGATGGCAAACATGGCAGCGACCCCTCTTCTCTCCCTCCGTTTCGCTTACATAGTCGCTAGCCAAAAGATGCTTAGCTACGGCTCACACACGTATATACACAGGCATCTGGACACAGCCATTCAGGAGCGCACCATGTGTTTACCTGCAGAGAGAGTTTAAGTGAGGACGGACCATACTCGTCACGCTTCCCCTACCATCTCTGCCTCTCATTTGTACCAGCTTGTGCCTAAATTCGTTACCCCTGTAGCGCCAGCACTCTCCCGCTTCTTAGGAATAAACAAACAAAACACTAACTTGATTCTGATCTTCCTTTGCAGAGGTTGACTCAGAAGTCAAGATAAATGATAAACTCAAATTTACGAATAACAAGCTCGAATTTTCCCTTCAAATATAGACACTGCACTCCCGTACCCTGCATCACGTCTCAATCAAATAAAACTATGCAACTTAATGGGAAATATCACATACCTCAAGAAACTTTTTCCACGAGGGTATTTCGCTCAGCAGGATTCAAATCACTGTGGCAATTCCAGGCGCCTGCCCTTAATGACGGAGGGAACAAGGTGCTGGTGGAGTTTGCCAGTGACATGGTATCTCCTGGCAATAGCTCATTTTTGGAGCTCTTCACCTCAGTCTGCATGCTGCCGTCACTTTCCTTGTGCCCTTGGCTGATCTAGGGGCTGATATCACTTTCACTGTCTTCACGGACATCCTCAGCTCCCAAAGGCATTTTCTTGTCAAATTTCATCGCCACCTCCACCAAAAATGACACCTCAACAAAAATTGTCGAGCACACACACCTTTTAATTGTCACAGTTGCGTAATTTTCAAAGTTAGCGTCGCACACGTGAAAGCAGGCTAGGGCCCAAAACCTGTTGACAGTTACGCAGCTGAGCAGAGTTTTTGGTAAGAAACACGCGAAGTAAAAGTAGACAAGAATACAAAAAATAACTCTAGTTTTACCGAAAATATTCCAAGGTGTCAAATAGCACTAGGAGCTGTAGGCTTCAACAACAAAAGCGCGAGTGTACAGCTCCAGTGGTCAAAGGGGATGAATCAGTGCTAAGCAAAGAAAGGCACTGTGGCTGTATAAAGTTACATATGTATATAAATATAAATATTCCTATATTATGTAGTCATAAATGTTATAGCAAGGTTTTGCTCCCCCCACTCCCCGCTCCCCACCCTACTCCCACCCTCAGCTTCCCCATATGTAATGTAAATATATTCGTAAAGCCTTATATATTAACTGTTACAAGTGGTCTAATTTTGACAATTAATTTTATTTGACCGTAACAAAAAATTTTGTTCCAATTATCTTACTTACCATGTTTATTTTGAATACATACTCTGAAATGTCTTTTTAGGTGCTCTGTTCTTACATAACCTTTTCCACAATTTTAACAATTATTTTTTTGAACGTTTTTTTCATGACTTTTCAAATGACTCTGTAAGTGATAAATTCTTGTAAAACTTTTTTCGCATTTAATAAACTCAAAATTTTTTCAATGTTTTGGCATTCCTTTGTGTGACGAAAATAGTTTTTCTTGTCTAATATTATAATGCTACACAGATCACATACAAAAAAATTTTTTTTGGAAATTTTTTCGTGCGATGATAGACACTCTTCTTTTTAGAATTTTTAAATACATTTGTCACACTGATAAGATTTTGCATCCATGATGGTGTATCTAAAAACAAAGAACAAAAAATAGATTGCTTACGATTACATATTTCTAGGTACTAGACGGTACTAAAATTTTTCTTTTTTTATGAAAGAAAAAGTTTGCAAGAAAGTATAAAAATGGTAATGAACCATAGAATAGTTTTTTTGACACTCTACAATTGCATTCCAAACAATATTTTTTAATTCAAATTTGTTTTCTGATTTAATTTAAATAAAAATTTTTGTTGGGTTTCTACATCTAGACAATGCAACATCTCATTGCC
The DNA here is from genome assembly GCF_000648655.2 of Copidosoma floridanum. The sequence continues at coordinate 1,275,326 of NW_019379741.1, forward strand.
CATTAGAAAATAATGGTTTTCTAAGGTATAATCCTAAGGCATCAAATCTTGGACCTCAAGATATATTAATAGTCATAGAAAAAGCTAAGGTAAATGGAAATTGTTTTCTGTACAATATAAGTAGTAGCGAAAAAGAATTGTTTGTTTGTAGTGTTATTCTTAGAATAAAGACTTTACTTCTTTTTTCTTTACCTGTAATTATTTCAGCTTTGATCTTGTATTTAAATAATTTGGTACTTCGTAATCTTGTACCATTGCAGAGTCCTTCAGATATGTTTAAGATTCGTGTTAATATAACGATAGCGTGAATTTTTGAATTTCATTATGTGGAGAAAGACCCTCTTTGATACTATTTAAATATTTTGTAGGGAAATTACTATAAATATCATTATCTGATTTATCTACTCCTTTGTGACTTGCTTTATCAATACTATAGTACGTAACTAATATTGCTACCATATCATTTGAAATTTTTTCGCTTAAATGATAAGTGTATTTATTGTTAGATATGAATATAGCCTTACTTTAGAAAAAATCATTATCTTTATTTAAAATTTTAGAACATATATCATTTGTTTTCCACGTCTGAGAAATTCTAAAAGTTTTAATTTTGCCTTCTCCTATATCCATGAACAATAGTAATTTTGCGTCCGTTTTTCACTACTGGGAGAATCTGACGAAAGTCCCCACCTAAAATTATTATTCTATTTTTAAAAGGTTTATTACTAATGGACTAATTTCTTCAAGTCCTATCAACGATTTCTAACGCTTTATTCGGTATCATAAATGCTTCGTTCCAAATAATTATTTTTACATTACGTTATTTTTGTTTTTCTGGCTCAAACAAGAAGAATTCACATTCTATAGTGCTTAAATCTAAAGAAAGTCTAAAAATTCTGTGAGTGGTTATTATATTTGGAAGCAGAATAAAAGCAATACCTATCCAAGCCATTGTAAGGATTTTTTTATTAATTGATACGGAATTATAAACTAATGTTTTGTATAAAAAAAATTTTCCAGATCCACTAGGACCATCGATAAAAAAATTTTTTTTTAAATTCAATTATTTCTTAAAAAATTCGATGTTTACTTATAACACAACAAAAGGAAGGGTTGGCGCCCGAAGCGCACTGGGAGGTGGAGCTCTACTAGTAAATATATATACACACATATATCTTCCTTTGTTATATAGTCGTAAGAGTTAGAGCAAGGTTTTGCTCCCCACTCACCTTCCCAGCTCCCCCCCCCCTAACTAAGGTAGTTATTCTTCCATTTTCTTGCATTTTTTGAGTAATCTTACTTTTTTGGTAGCCCTCCCGCTTCCTCCCACCTCTCCCCCGTCCCATTAGCTCACCTTCCTACTTTCCCTTAGTTTCCCCCAGCTTTCTCAGGTATAATGTTAATATATTCGTAAAGCCTTACAAATTAACTGTTACAAGTGGTCTAACTTTAACATATAATTTTTTTTTACCATAACAAAAAATTTGGTTACAACTAACTTACTTACGACGATTACTTTAATTACATGCTTTCAAATGTCTTTTTAAGTGCTCTGCTCTTACATAACCTTTTTCACAATTTTGACGAATATTTTTTTTCGTTTTTTTCATGACTTTTCAAATGTCTCTGTAAGGAATAATTTCTTAAGAAACTTTTTTAGCATTCAATACACTTAAAATTTTTTTCAATGTTTTGGCATTCTTTTGAGTAAAGCAAATAGTTTTTCTTGTATAATATTATAATGCTACATGAATCACATACAAAAAACTTTTTTCTGTAAATTTTCTAGTGCGATGATAGACACTCTTGATTTAAAAATTTTGGGTTACATGTATCACACTAATAAAATTTTGCATCCATAATGGCGTATCTAAGAACATATTACAAAAAATGCATTGTTTGTACTAACATAAATCTGGGTACTAGACAGTAGTGAAATTTGCTTTTTTGATGAAAGGGAAAATTTGCAAGTATAAAAAAAGTAATGATTTATAAAATAGTTGTTTTGTTACTTTTAAATTTCATTCCAAACAATATTTTTAATTTCAAAATTGTTTTCTGAATCAATTTGGATAAAATTTTCTTTGGGTTTCTACATCTAGACAATGCTTTTTATTAATTTTTATTATTTAACGATAATTTTCTTACACATATCTATCTCTAACTTTAAATTTAGACTTAAAGTTCTCTGTAGCTGTAGAAGGAAGATTTTTTTTTTTCGTTGCAATATGAGAGTCTAATTAACTGTCAAATTTTTGTTTCGACATCTTGTTACTTTTTAAAACAAATTTACGAAGTCAAAGTAAACGGAGAAAAAAATACCAATCAGCCAAATTTTTGGTTGAAAAAATTTACCAACGGGGCAAAATTTTGTTTACAAGAAATAAACAGAAAAAATTAATCAACTAACGATACTGTTAAAACAAAATCAGTTTGTGGATCTAACAATATCGTAATTTTGTAATTTTTGACAATATTTGAAATCTTTTAATACGTTGTCGTTTGAAATATATAAAAATTAGGCATTAGTCAGGGAAAATAAAAAGTGATTGTTTAAAATTTATGTTATTAATTTTGATCAATATACATTTATTACGTATATAAATTTTAAGTATCAATTAGTATTATTCGGGTTTTTTTCCATACTTCGTTAATCTAATTGGCAATTACGAAGGTTGGTGCGCAGAGCGTGCAAGGGGCATGTAAAGTTACAAGAGCTAAGAAATATCTATTTATACATATAGGATAGACAGCCCATTTAACAAAGGAAGCCACTAGAAGAAAAAATAAAGCTCACCAACAAAAAGTCAAGGGCACATCTGTCTGTCTTTATAAACTTTACCACTTTTATTTGAAATCAGCAGCTTGTGATTTATATTTCCTCGAAAGCAGACCAGTAATCATTCCCAAGCATAGCAAATTTATTCCCAAGTATTTTCGAAAGATCTCATAATCTTTCGAATTGTGTAAAATATACTTCAACAGATTATTTTCATACTAACAATCAATTTTATTATTTCTTCAGGCTTCGAATAATATTAATACAAACCTTATTTTTTTAAAATTACACTTATACTACAATAAAAGGGGGGATTGGCGCGTGAAGCTCGCAGGGGAGCGAAGCCCCCTGTGGATATATATAATGTTATGAGTGTAATTTTTTAAAAATGAGGTTTGTATTATTATTTTTTAAAGCCTTCAAAAATGATAAAATTAAATGTTAGTATGAAAATAATCTGTTGAAGTATATTTTACAGAACTCAAAAGGCCATGAGATCTTTTGAAAATACTCGGGAAATAATTTGCTAAGCTGAAAAATGATTACTGGTCTACATTTAAGGAAATATTAATAACAAGCTGCTAATTTCAAATAAAAGTGGTAAAGTTTATGAAGACAGATACATGTGCCCTTGAATTTTGTTAGTGAGCTTTATTTTTTCTTCTAGTGGCTTCCTTTTTTTAATTGGCTGTCCATCCTATATGTGTCAATAGATATTTCTTAGCTCTTATAACTTTATATGCCCCCTGCGCGCTCTGCGCAGCAACCACCGTAATTGCAAAGTAGATTAACGAAATATGGAAAAAAACCCGAATTATATTAATTGATACTTAAAATTTATGTATGTAATAAATGAATTTTGTTCAAAATTAATAACATAAATTTTAAACAATCACTTTTTATTTTCCCTGACTAATGCCTAATTTTTATATATTTCAAACGANATTGTAACAAAATTTTTTGTTATGGTCAAATAAAATTTTATGTGAAAATAAGACCACTTGTAACAGTTAATATATAAGGCTTTCCGAATATATTTACATTATATATGGGGAAGCTGGGGGGGAGTGAAGAGGGGAGCTGGGAGAGCTGGGGGGAGCTGGCCAAAAAGTAGGATGACTCAAAAAATGCAAGAAAATGAAAGAACAACTACCTTATTTGGTGGGGCGCTAAGGGGTACAGGGGGGAAGGTGGGGGTGGGAGCAAAACCTCGCTCTAACTCTTACGACTATATTATATAGAAAGATATATACATATAGACGCGATAGAACGCATGTGCGAGAAAGCTACAACCACTAATATTTTAACAATGCCCTTGACAATACAAGTTCTTATAAGAACGGCACGTGAAAGATCGAGCTTTTACGGAGAAGTGACGAGGGGTAAACGTTAATAATCGTTTTACAGCTCTTAAAAAAATTACGTTACGTAGAAAACAGGTTAGACCACAATCCGATTAACACTAGAAAATATAATAAAGAAATCATTCGTTTGATTGTCAATAAGTTTGCCAATTTAGTAAAGAAAGATTTAAATCGCGAAAGATTATAGTATCTATCTTACTTTGGGGTACGGCACATCAATAAGCCCGGGAAAGTGAGAGTAGTTTTTGATGCTGCTGTGAAAACTTCGAGCGTGAGCTTAATAATCAATTATTCAAAGGACCAGAATTATTACGAAATTTACCTAGTGTACTTTTTACTTCTGGCAAAAATCTTTGGCCTTAAAGCAGACTTGCATAACATGTCCTAAAAAATAAAACTAAAACCGGAAGATCGCAACGAACAACGTTTTATGGCGAAGAATAGAAAAAGGTATAGAACCATGAGAATATGTAATGACATTTATGATTTTTGGGGCTAAGTCATCTCCATTCTTCGCTTTCTACATCAAAAATAACAATGCCGAAGAATTCAGTTTAAAATACACTGAAACGGCAAGAAGCATGGTGAATTATTATATGGATGACTATCTTGCAAGCTGTGATACATTCAAGGAAACTATCACTTAAATCAATCAAGTTCTCGAGATAAACACCGCAGCAAATGAAAAAATGGAAGACTGGGCGTCCAATAAGTCCTTAAATTTATCGGGGCAGAGTCCTACAAGTTTTTCCTGCACATTAATAAATTTTAGCACTAAAGACAAGACTAGTATTGATAAAGCAACTCACAAAAGAGTAGATGAATCAGACAATAATATTTATATTAATTTCTTTACAGAATATTTAAATAGTATTAAAGAAGGTCTTCCTTCACATGAATCAAATTAAAAATTAACGCTATTGTTATGTTGATACGAAACTTAAACATTGTTACGGGGTGCAGCCGATGGGGAGTAGCGAGGTAAAATTCGCAACCTCGACTGGGCCTATGTTGCCCAGGTACCCTCGGCGACACCTTGAATAAAATTTTATACGCGGATCTCGCTCCCCGAGACACTGCAGAGGACAAGTATCGCGGCAACCTTCGGCGTCGTTGCCTCTCGCGACGACTTTAGCACGATACAAGGGGGATCAAGTACGCACAGAATAATCACCTGCGAAGAATATTAGGTAATACAATATATATTTAAGAACAAAAATATATAAATACAAATAGTACTCACGGGTGTAGGTGTGTCTCCTCGCACGTGCTCACAGCGCGAAAACGCAAACCAGGCAGACCTACGCGGGCTAATCTAAGGCCGCTGCCCTTTACAATAAACTGCCTGTTGGCAGATACTTACGGCGATGCGGGGTCGCTCCCCGATGATGCCTCTCGCATCACAGTCCACACGGAAGCAGTGAAGTGGCTACGCTGAGGTCAGTAGTCGTCCCTACTGGCAGCGTTCAAAGGCCAAGATCAACGGTATCGGCCTTGGTGACCCTGAGTCCGGCGTCGCCTGCTATCCCAGCAGGATCCGGACACTCAGCACCAAGCACAATACCGGAAAGAGCTCAAGCACAGCCACCACGACAACAATCGCTGGAACGGGAACACTCCAGAGGACGCGTCTTACGTCCCCCAAATTAGAATTCGCTTCTCGCAGGAAAATCGCCTTGGGGAAATTGCTTTTCGCAACCCCCAACAAAAACTCGTTTTACGCTCGTTCGCTGGACCAAGCTAATCTAATCCTTTTTCGGCTTTTTCTTTTTTTTTCACTCTTTTTCTAACTGTCCTCTACGTTTTTCCCTTTTTCTTCTTTCCCTATCGCTCCTAGCCTACTGATAATGGCTCGACGGTATCTCACCGTCACAACATATCTGAAGGACTTTCAAATAGTACAAGATTACAAATTACAAAGTTATTTAAATACAACATCGAAGCTGAAATAATCACTAGTGGAAAAAAAATTAAATAGAGTCTTTATTCCAAGAATAACACTACAAACGAACAACTTTTCTTTGCTACCAGAAAAATATATTGTACAGAAAACAATTTCCATTAACCTTAGCTTTTTCTATGACTTTTTATAAATCTCAAGGTCAAGGTTTTGATGCCTTAGAACTATACCTTAGATAACCATTATTTTCTCATGGACAATTATATGTTGCATTGTCTAGATGTTGAAACTTGACAAAAATTTTCATCCAAATTGAATTAGAAAACAAATTTAAAATTGAAAATATTGTTTGCAATGAAATTGTAGAGTAACAAAAAAACTGTTCTATAGTTCATTACTATTTTTGTACTTTCTTGCAAATTTCCTCTTTCATCAAAAAAGGAAATTTCAGTACCGTCTAGTAGCCAGGTTTATGTAATCAGAAACAATTTGTTTTTTGTAATAAGTTTTCAGATTCACCATTATGGATGCAAAATCTTATCAGTGTGACAGATGTATCTAAAAATTTTTAAATGAAGAGTGTCTATCATCGCACGAAAAATTGTATGTGATCTGTGTAGCATTACAATATTAGACAAGAAAAACTATTTGCGTCACACAAAGAAATGCCAACATTGAAAAAAACTTTAAGTGTGTTAAATATTTAAAAAGTTTTAAAAGAAATAATTACTTACAGAGACATTTTAAAGTCATGAAAAAAACGTTAAAAAAAATATTTGTCAAAATTGTTAAAAAGGTTATGTTAGAGCAGAGCATCTAAAATTTTAGAGTATGTAATTAAAATAAACATCGTGAGTAAGATAATTGGAACAAAATTTTTTGTTATGGTCAAATAAAATTATATGTGTAAAGTAAGACCACTTGTAACAGTTAATATATAAGGCTTTCCGAATATATTTACATTATATATGGGGAAGCTGGGGGGGAGTGAAGAGGGGAGCTGGGAGAGCTGGGGGGAGCTGGCCAAAAAGTAGGATGACTCAAAAAATGCAAGAAAATGAAAGAACAACTACCTTATTTGGTGGGGCGCTAAGGGGTACAGGGGGGAAGGTGGGGGTGGGAGCAAAACCTCGCTCTAACTCTTACGACTATATTATATAGAAAGATATATACATATAGACGCGATAGAACGCATGTGCGAGAAAGCTACAACCACTAATATTTTAACAATGCCCTTGACAATACAAGTTCTTATAAGAACGGCACGTGAAAGATCGAGCTTTTACGGAGAAGTGACGAGGGGTAAACGTTAATAATCGTTTTACAGCTCTTAAAAAAATTACGTTACGTAGAAAACAGGTTAGACCACAATCCGATTAACACTAGAAAATATAATAAAGAAATCATTCGTTTGATTGTCAATAAGTTTGCCAATTTAGTAAAGAAAGATTTAAATCGCGAAAGATTATAGTATCTATCTTACTTTGGGGTACGGCACATCAATAAGCCCGGGAAAGTGAGAGTAGTTTTTGATGCTGCTGTGAAAACTTCGAGCGTGAGCTTAATAATCAATTATTCAAAGGACCAGAATTATTACGAAATTTACCTAGTGTACTTTTTACTTCTGGCAAAAATCTTTGGCCTTAAAGCAGACTTGCATAACATGTCCTAAAAAATAAAACTAAAACCGGAAGATCGCAACGAACAACGTTTTATGGCGAAGAATAGAAAAAGGTATAGAACCATGAGAATATGTAATGACATTTATGATTTTTGGGGCTAAGTCATCTCCATTCTTCGCTTTCTACATCAAAAATAACAATGCCGAAGAATTCAGTTTAAAATACACTGAAACGGCAAGAAGCATGGTGAATTATTATATGGATGACTATCTTGCAAGCTGTGATACATTCAAGGAAACTATCACTTAAATCAATCAAGTTCTCGAGATAAACACCGCAGCAAATGAAAAAATGGAAGACTGGGCGTCCAATAAGTCCTTAAATTTATCGGGGCAGAGTCCTACAAGTTTTTCCTGCACATTAATAAATTTTAGCACTAAAGACAAGACGTAAGAGAAAATCTTAGGGTTAAAATGAATTAGCGATTCTGGTAAATTATGCTTTAATTTTAAATTAAAAAAAATAATAACGAAATATGCAAGAAGGGCATTGGTTCAGTGGTAAGCGTGCTTGTTACTGATACAACGCAGTTCTAGTGGTCATGGGTTTAATTTCCGGTGAATGCACATTTTTTTTCAAAAACTGTTTTCATCGGGAAAAGTTCCTATGTAACCCCGGCTGTTTCAGGAAAGGTTTTTCTATGGAATTTTCCTTCAGAGTAATTCCAGGGTTTTTTCCTTGCTCCACAGATTCTTAGGGCCTGGGTAAATGTGAAACAGTATTAAGGCTATAGGTAGGGATTAGCGGACCCGATACCAGGCGTCGGCCTAACCGGCAAGAAGTGGTCTCTGAAACACGGGGCCTCTCTGGGGTTGCTAATTAGCCTAGATCTAATGCTTCAGCAGAGAGCGCCGGCATAACCAGCAAGGAGTGGACGTCCTGGAGTCTTCTCCGGGGAAAGTCTACACATTGGTGAGTGGACCTGATGCACCATTGGTGCAGAGAGTGTCAGCTTAACTGGCAAGGTGTTCCAGCAGAGATACTCACACTGTGTTCATGGATTCAGGTAGGATATGAGGAAAAAGGTTTGGAAATGGGTGTAGCAATACACCCCCACACATAAATCGTGAGTGGATGGCACTTGTGACTACGTCAGTAGGCTGTCGTGGTAACCTGGTAAGAAAAAAAACGGAACGTGGATACCGACCAAAAGAGAATTTCTTAGCACAATTATGTCTATTTATGACTCTGTAGTTTTCTTATCACCTTTTATGATCTATTCACGAATTATTATGCAGGAAGTTAGGCAAAGTAAAATTCGATGATTAGAAATTTAGCTTAAAAAAGAATTAAAGTAGTAAAAGCGGTGGTGATCAAATCTTAATTCTGTCGAAATGTGTAAAATACCTAGATGTTACGTATCACATGATTTTCAAGTAGAGTCAGTGGAGTTTATTATTTTCGGCAATGCAAGCTAAAAAACGCGTACCACAGTTGGATGTTAGCGTCTATTATCTAGGAATAAATAAACTCACGTATCTTTTATTATAACAAAGAATCGTGCAGGACTGTCTAAAACAGTCTCGATTCCAAGATTAGAATTACAAGCCTCTATATCTTCCGTAAGATTGGCCAAGACGATTTTATAAGAACACGAGTTAACAATGGCTTAGAAAAGTTCATGGTTCAATTTAAAAATGGTCCTGCAATAACAAAGAAATGACTCGAAAAGATTAAGGACTTACGTAGCAAATCGTCTTGGTAAGATAGATAGAAAATCAAACGTACACGAATGTAGATGAATACCGACACATCTCAATTTGGCAGACGTTGAAAGCCAACTCCTGTCTTTTCTTGCTAGCCTGCTTTATTTTGTCTCTTTCTGTGTGTGATTTCCGTGATACCCACCGAGGCCTGTTTTCTCAATATAGTCGCTAGCCGAGGCCTCGTGGGTCAATTCGACAGGGAAGAGCTGATGGTGAAATAGCGTTGCGCTATCTCGCGCTTTTTATTTTATTGCCTGGTGTACACTATCGTGCGAGGAGATGATACAAACTGTGTGTGGTCAGCTCTTACTCTTGGTACCAATATACACTGCACGCACTTGATGCTGGCTTGAGCCTCCCACCTTGAAATCTTGATCGCCCTCTAACGTTCTGTTGAATCCGACGTGCTCGATATCACGCTCGAAGGACCAAAATGCTCACACCGTTTGTAATCATGGCTTGGTAAGGCGTTATATTTGCGCTCACTGGGCCAAGCACTGGGCAAAGGACAGGAGTGACTGGGTAGGCAAATCACTGTCACACAAACACGAGTTATCTGGATAGGTTTTTACTTTATTTATTCTTTTCCTAAATAGCTGAGCTCAGAGGATGTAGCGTTCCGAGCTAGTGTGAATAACACCTTAGGCTTGAGTCTCCAAATCGTGGAAAACAGAAATAAGGCGTGCACAAGCAAAAGGGCCCTTTTAGCTCGTGTGTCTCAGGTGACAGACAATCGAATTCTGATCTGCTCACGATTCCCGTAACTTACGAGTATAGCTGACGTGATTGACAATCGGTTAAAACGGATGATCGATCCTAATAAAGCCCGAGATGCTTCAAACGTAATTTACAATTAGTAAAATCCCATTCCTTCGTTAAATTTAAATAAGACGTATTGTGTATATACACAAGTTCTTATAACAAGTAGAGATTATACGTTACTGATATGTATGTATGTATGTATTGGCTTTGAGTTAAATATCTCATAATATGCTGACAGATAATGCAACCAGCCTTGTTGTACAAATGCATGTATGTATAAAATTTGTACATTACACGTATAAATGCGTAAATTTTATTGTAAGTATAAACGAACAGTTTACTTGAGAATAAGATGTCTAATTCTAACGATGTGTACTAATTAAAAAATTGTCAATAAATTGTATCTTATTTTATTTAAATTGTTAGAAAAATCCCTAAAAGGATTAATTGCAAAGTTTGTTAACTTCTTTGTCACACTTACACTTGTAGTTGGTGCTTCTTTTATTGCTGATGCTAGCATATATCACTGATTTAAAAATCTCTATCATACTAGTCAGTGAGGCATAACGTGTTGTCTAAGGCAACTTGAGAGCATTTCGAATCGAACTTCTTTCGACGAAAAATAGATTAGGAAGTGGTTCAGAGTCAAAGCTTTTTTTTCTCGCAATCTACAGAGACATGTAAGAGTGGGTGTAAATTTACTGTACGTTTGACGTTAGTTCAAGCAGTTATTAGTGTCTGTTTAGTTGGTATTTGTTTTTTTAGAACTCCCGATAAAGCAGACTCTACTGTCAGAATTGTTTGCTCCCATGTTTCTTTCATACGCGATGCAATCGGATGGTTGAATGTCTTTTTAATCCTTTGTTGACCATCGAATTTATTAATTTGATGTTAATCTTTTTCAGTTAATGCTTCCATTAGCTCCACACTAGCTTCTGTGAAGTCAGTACCATTATTACAATAAATATGCAACGGTCAACCAAGAGATGCTATGACGCGTTTGATATCTATTTTAGCTGAATCCGTGCTCAGACTGTGAGCCAACTTGATGTATATATCGTACGTCGTTATACACGTAAAAAGGCTCCGAATCTTGTTTCTATTTTCCTCCTTATAATTATGATCATTGATCTAAAGTAACCAAGACTGCGCGAGTACACAGCCGAACTCTACACGCTAAGCGGGCTGGTGATAACGGAGCCATACTTAGATTTAACTGTAACGCTTGCTGGATTTTGCACCGAACGCATTTTTTTATTAATTTGCATTATACTTGTCTCAAGCCTAAGATCCAGTATTTTTGAAAAATTTTGTTTCGGACTGTTTCATTACCTCCATGATTAAACTTCTAATGGTAAAATCTGACAAGGATCTAAGTAATTGTGATAGTCATTTTTTCGTGCGAAGAATACCATGATCATTGATAATTAAATTCAAATTTAAAATTTTGCTATTATTAGACACGGTTTTTCCATTTTTTAATGCTTAAATTACTTTAGAATAAGTTCTACTTTGACTATGTTCAATACAAAAAATTTCTGCTTTTTTAGTAGTGCCTACATTTGTGTAATGCAATTGGAATCTTAGCGCTATAAATTTGTAAACATAAGCTACTGCAATAACAATTAAAGTTTACTTTAATTATTAGGAAGAATTAATTATATAATTTAAAGAAATACACGTTGTTACTACAAGTTCCAAGCTCTTCATCGCTTCTAATTCGCCTTTGACGTACTTTTCGCAAAAATCTCATTTTGGCCACTTATTTTCAATACAACGCCTCATTACCATGCCCCATTTTCGTATAAAATCTCGGATCCCTCTTACAATCTACTACTTTCTAGTAAAACTTTCGGTTTGTAGTGGGTTCCGTCGTCTGTCGGATGAAGATGTGTCGGTACCCATCTACATTCGTGTACGTTTGATTCTCTATCTTTCTCACCAAGACAATTTGCTACGTGAGTCTTTAATCTTTTGGAGTCATTTCTTCGTTATTGCAAGACCATCTCTGAATCGAACCATAAAACCTTCTGAACCATTGTTAATGACCATAATGACGAAATAAAACCTAGCATTTTACGAATATGTTCAAAAATTTCTGCAAATGCTATATCAGTGAAAAAAGTTAACACTACTCGTATTTTTAGGAAAGAAAGCTCATCGATAATTCTTTTGGAGAAAAAAATGCCACAAATTTTACACACAAAATTGCGTAACTTTCCTCTGACGATCAAAGTTTGTTTTGTTGCAGATTTTTATATATATATACGTTATATAAAAACCTAAATATGTACAAAATGTAAAAATTGACAGCAACAAAAATCAGTTGACACAAAAATCAGAGAGCCTATGGTAATCATAGACAATTCATCAAAAGCATTTTGCAAAGTAGCTATAGACACAGTAGGATCTTCTTCTCAAAGTAAATCTAAAAATAAGCATGTTTTAACTATGCAATGTTAACTTACAAGATTCTTTATTGTAGTTCCTGTTCCTAATATACAGGCAACAACTTTTTCTGACCTTTTGTCAAGATATTTTTTTTTGGATTTCCGACATTCCTAGGATTATTCTCAGTAACAGATTAAAAAGTTTCATGAATCAAGTATCAACAGAAGTAACAGAAAAGTTTGGTTTCTGTTAAGCTCTCACTAGTGCATACTACCTACAACTGAAAGGTTCGCTAAAGGAAAGCCATACTATGTAAAACAATTTTTTGAGGGTAACGCTAAAAAAAAACGACTGAGATAAAATAACTTCTTTTGCAATTTATGAGAACAACACTTTCGTTTATTCAGCAACAGGCTAAACACTTCTCAAACTTGTAATGGGTAGACAGACACGTTCTTCAAATTCACTTTCAGATGAACTCCAACCTGAAACGTACAGCTCATATGCTAGTCATCTTGCCCGCTGTCTACTTAAAATTCATGAGGTAGTTTGAAATAGACTCAAAATATTAATATAAACTACAAAGTAACGTTTTGACGATTAATCAAAGCCATTAAATTTGGAGATTAGAATAACAGTGTATGAGCCCGAAGAACCCCGAGAAGAAAACTTGGATAAATTTTAAAACAGAATGACTAAAATTTAAGAAAATCAAAGCAATATTAACGTCATATTAGAATTAACAAAAAGGAAATAATCAACAAAAATGTGAGCATAGTACAAGGCTGTTACCTATGTAGAAAAAAAAATTAAATTAAAAAAAAAGAAAAAAAGACACCCAGCATAAATTCCCAACAAAAAATTATCGTGCTAACTAAGTGGATCACTCGAATCTCCTAATCAAGTAATAAAATGTTCTTTTTTTTTTAAACCAGCTACTGTGGGAACAAGAAACGACCGTTTCACAGATGTTACTTGATACTACGCCCTGACATTGGTCTGCATATACATTTGATTTCTCATTAAACTGTTTTTCGTTAACAAGTTGGACGAAAAAATGGTAAAATTCTGATAATATATTAAAATACAGACATGCACATGGAGGTTGATAATAATCATTTCAAAAAAGTTTTTTTTAATTTTTGGTTTATAAAACTTTATTAGAAATTAAAACTTATGTTTCGTTCTTAATTTATAAACACAAGCACATAGATAATAAAGTGAAATTTCTTTTTGCCCCTCTTTCTTTTTTTTAAAACCCTTTTTAATAAATTTAAATTGTGACACTCTGATGAAAATTCAAAACTAAGATATGCTTCGGTATAAAAAAAACGTTTTTTGAACTTTTCATTGAAATGGAAGACAGGATGGGTTGAAAAATAAATACGTAAACCATCACACATTAATTTCCAATAATATGTCACTCTGAAAACGTTAAATTTTTTTGCAAAACGCGTCGATATTTATCCTAATACAGTTTGTAGTGCTTCTTTAAACTCAAGAGGGCAGCTCTATAGGCTTATCAGAAACATTTAAGCCCAACCTTTGGAAAAATCTTGCAATATTTATTTTGGAGGGTTAAAAAACAGGAAATAAATTAAATAAACAAAAAAATCAAAGAATCGAGCTATTTTTTTATATACAACAAATCAAATTATTACTATCCTTGTTAAAATTAACCACACCAATCGGAGGAACAATCAACTAAACCATGATTGCTGACAAGTTCCTTGCTAGAGTTTTAAAATGTACTAAAACGTTTGTATAAAGAAGAAACTTCATTTGGACATACTTAGTGCTACCTCAAAAAAAAAATTTTCTTACACATTTATGATATATACATAGTATCAATATAACATATAATTTCTATAAGTGCTTTATATATTTAATCCTAAGCCAAGAAAGTATGAAACAAAATCAGCAATGAAAAACTTGATCACATTGCTGCTTCTCTCTTCCTTCAAGTTCTCTTTGGTAGTGCATGAACTACAATACTACAATATTAGTAAAAGTTATATCACTTTATTCTCTGCATGTCACTGAAAAACATTTCTACTTTAACATAAAATAGAGACTCTCATCAATATATATATATATCTTCCTATATTATATAGCCGTAAGAGTTAGAGCAAGGTTTTGCTCCCCCCGCTCCAGCCCAGCTCCCTCCCAAATAAGGTAGTCATTCTTTCATTTTCTTGCATTTTTCGAGTAATCCTACTTTTTGGCTAGCTCCCTCCACCTTCCCCCCGCTCCCCAAGCTTCCCTCCCTACTCCCCCCCAGCTTCCCCATATATAATGTGAATAAATTTGTAAAGCCTTATATATTAACTGTTACAAGTAGTCTAATTTTCACATATAATTTTATTTGACCATAACAAAAAATTTTGTTACAATTATCTTACTTACGATTTTTATTTTGATAACAAACTCTAAAATGTCTTTTTAGGTGCTCTGCTCTTACGTAACGTTTTCACAATTTTTACAAATTTTTTTTTAAAAGTTTTTTTTATGACTTTTCGAATGTCTCTGTAAGTGATAATTTTTTTTTTTAACTTTTTTCGCATTGAGTAAACTTAAAATGTTTTTTAATGTTTTGAAATTTCTTTGTGTGACGCAAATAGTTTCCTTGACTTATATAATAATGCTACCCAGATCACATACAAAAAATTTTTTTTTGTTAATTTTTTTGTGCAAGGATAGACACTCTTGATTTAAAAATTTTGAGTTACATTTGTAACACTGATAAAATTTTGCGTCCATGATGGTGTATCTGAAAATACATTACAAAAAACGATTTGTTGATAATTACATAAATCTAGATACTAGACGGTACTAAAATTTGCTTTTTTGATGGAAGATAAAATTTGCAAGAAAGTATAAAAAAAGTAATGAACTATAGAATAGTTTTTTCGTTACTCTAAAATTTTATTCCAAAACATATTTTTATTTTCAAATTTTTCAGATTTGTTTTCTCATTCAATTGGGATTATAATTTTTTTTTTGGTTTTAACATCTAGACAGTACAACATTTAATTGCCCATTAGAAAATAATGATTTTTTAGAGTATAACCATTAGGCATTAAAACCTTGACCTTAAGACTTATTGATAGCCATAGGAAGAGTTAAGATAAATGGTAATCGTTTTCTGTACAATATAAAAGGTACTGAAGAAGAATTGTTTGTATTGAGAGTTATTCTTAGACTAAAGACTCTTTTTCTTTTTTTTTACCTGAGATTATTCCAGCTTCGATGTTGCATTAAAATAATTTTGTGATTCGTAATCTTGTACCACAGCAAAGTCCATTAGAAATGTTTAAGTTTTGTATTAACATAACAATAGCGTTGATGTTTAAATCTAATTCGTGTAAAAAAAGACCTTCTTTACTACTATTTAAATATTGTGTAGAGAAATTATTATAAATATTAACGTCTTATTTATCTACTACTTTGTGAGTTGCTTTATCAATACTATAGTACGTTACTAATGTTTCTACCATATTATTTAAAATTTTTTTGTTCAAAAAGTGAGTTTATTTATTGTGAGATGTTAATATAGCTTTACTTATAAAAGAATCATCATCATTTCTTAAAATTTAAGAACATATATCATTTGTTTTCCTTGTCTGAGGAATCATAAAAGTTTTAATTTTGTATTCTCCTACATCCAGTAGCAATAAAGAAATTTTTTATCAATTGAACGTATATTGTTCTTCAAGGCTGTTACCT
>NW_019379741.1:1292342-1351831 GCF_000648655.2 Copidosoma floridanum
AAAAAAAAAAAAAAAAAAAAAAAAAAAAAAAGAAAAAAAAGAAAAAAAAAAAAGATAGATAAAGGGGAAGAAGGGAACAAATAATCCGCAACGATTTCGCTCGAACGTTGGTATAATATGTGTTCTTGATGGCTGGCCGGGCAGCAGCGGTTAATCCGTTAATAATTAGCTCAAACGAATTCCGGATGTCGTGCGCTCTCTCCTGTATAATACGTATATGTGTGTGTGTACATTGCTCGCGCCGCGCGGTGCGCCGGTGGTACATAGCGGCAAACATCAAAAGAGCAGAGAGAGAGAGAGCGCACGTAGTATAGTGGCTGGATGTCAGTCCCTCCCCCTCGCACACCACCTCCTGTATTTATATATATATATAACTTTTGAGCGCCGCTTTTGCTCAGGGCTATTGTCCGAGCGGAAAAAGTTGCCCGAGCAAAATAAGAGAGGGGCGTCAAGTCGCACACTGCATATTATGTTATGTATGGTGTATTGAGTCGTTCGAAACTTTTGCGCGCACCGCCAACGTTATAAATACATCTCTCTCTGTGTGTGTGTGTGTGTATATGTATATAAACTTTCTCGAGCGAACGTATATAAATATATAAGCGAGAAAGGGAGGGAGAGAGAGAGAGAGAGACAATAAGTGCAACGTGTCTGTATATATTGTAAGAAAGAAAAAAAAAAGCGATGAGTGATTGTAGAGCCGATAAAACGCTTTCATATGTACCGGCGCCAGAGCGATGGTGTTGAATTATATATATAGAGAGAGAGAGAGAGAGAGAGAGAGAGAGAGAGAGAGAGAGGGAGAGAGAGAGGGAGAGAAACAGAAACATTTAACGTAATGAATACCTAACGCACGCATTTTCAACTACCACATTGATACCTTTACTGCTTTACGATAAGAGCAGGAAAATCAAACGATTAATGAATCATTTTTCCAACAAAGAAAAAAAAAAGTATTTACCTAACACGATATTGTAATCATTCATGTTATCAACTCGTAAAAGCTCTGGATTGATCTATAAATTCTGAGGATGGCAAAAATCTAAAAACAGGGCTGGAACATTCCCAAACAAGACAGAAAAATTATGTTATGAATTAAAAAGCAATTGATCCGTTAAATTTATACAAGATGTATTGTTTATTTACACAGGCTTGTATGATAAGAGAAGCTTAAACGTTATTTACATGCGTGTCCATGTGTGTCAGCATTAAGGTTAGTATCTCATTATATACTGGGAAAAACAGCGACCAGCTTTATAGTAAGGATGTGTGTATGTATGTATTAAAATTGTACGGTACATGTATAAGTGCATACAGTGTATTATAAGTATAAATAAATATCTTATTGCCTATTGATTTTCCATTTCTAATAATGTATACCAATTTATAAATTGTAATTGATTATTTATTTCGTTATGCTAAAAATTGATTGTAAAAGTCCCAAAAGGATTAATTGTGAAATTTTTAAACTTACTGTCACACATGAGTTTGTGTTTGGCGTACATTTATTGATGATAAGAGCTTTTATCATCACTGATAAAGAAAAGTCATTCGCACAGGTCAAAAAGATGTGATTAGTAACGTTGAAACGTTACTTCCTAATACTTGAAACCATAACATAAAACATTATCGTGCAAGCCAATTCTTTTTTCATTAACGCAATTTGCAAGAATATTGCTTATTTGTTGATCTAATTCAATCAAAAGCTTCTTTTACTTGCTCTGTGAACATGAAAACACACCATCTGGAAAAAACTGCTTTTTTTACGTTTTCCACCTGTCCTCTACGGTCTTAGTCACCTCTTGACTCCTGTGACTCGCAAGAATCGTAAATGCATAAGGCATAACGTGTTAGCTGAGCAAACTTAGGTGCATTTGAAGAACATTAATATTATTGGACTATGCTATGGAGCGAGGTACAATGCTAGAGGCCCACTAAAGGTGGTTCCAGCAGTAGCAGAAAAAGAGAAACACCGCAAATTTTTATTAGCCATGACCTTAATTGGATAAGGGACTACTAAAAACCACTCCACAAAGCATAAGGGAACTTAAAAGCAGTAGTAACAGCAATCAGTGATAGATATAAATTATTTGTTAGTAATATAATTTAACTAAAACCGTGTTAAAGTGACCTGAAATAATCCTGTGTAAGAAAATAATTATTTACAATTGTGTTAATAAAAGAATGTATTAATTCAACTTATCTATATTATTTAAATAAAGATGTGACCCAGATAAAAAATGAAAGAAGACCTTGTGACCCATAAATGACAATAAAATAAAACGGTTAAGACCATACTTCAAACAAGTCCAGTTATACCATGTGTAAGAAAATGTCTCTTATTTAAAGATACTAAGCCCACACATAAATTTTTTTATAAATGGTTAAGGCTTGTTAATTTTTAAAATAACTTCTAAAATTTAAATTACAAAAGTTCTTACTTGTCTTCATTATAGGCGCTGGAACAAAGTTATGTTGTTGACACTGAATAAGAAATATGCCACGCGAAACTCCCTCTGCAAGCCTCAGTTTCAGATCTTTTTACTATTTATGATGATCCGCAATACCTCATAAATATTTCTCAGCAAGGCCGTTGAAAAATCTTTTGGTAACTTGAGAAGTTCTTGATTGAAGGTTCACATGATAGTTATGATGTTTCTTGCCCTTCATATTAATATACAAAAATGACTTTTGATCATTCTTTTGGGTCTAACTACAGAATAAAATACATCTATAACATGTTTATATAAAGCAACGTATTAATGACTTAAGCGTCAACCTTTTCGAGTTTTTTAATAGTTTCAATAGCAAATAAGTACCAAAATTAAAAAATTATAAATACAAATACAAGCGCTTTGATAATAATTAATAAAAACACTGAAAACAATCTTTTACAGTATCAACATTCATTAGCACTGTAGTCAAATAATCAAAAGCATCCACACTATGCGAAGTTATCATTTTATAACACAGCACACATATTTACACAGATGCATCATGAGGTCAATGTAGTAAATTAGTAGATATGGTCAGTAACGTATATATTTGAAAAACTTGTGCAAGTAGGACTCAATGTGTATAGAACCTACTTTTTATTTATATTATTATCGTTTGACACTATATAAGGAATTTTATAACTCAGTCGTTTATTGTTATTTAGCTCATTGTCTTATATTCTAACGCAATACCATTCAAAAGAATAATTAATAAAAATTTGATTTACAGATACCACAGATGCGGTTTTGTAATTATTTTTATGTTGTCTTCTCCTTTCTTTTTGTTTCACCTGTATATTTTGTAGGACACTTGTTGTACTAAATAATATATGCCACGTTGGTGCTTTCTTACTTTTTTGTTTCGTCTTTACCTAATTATACAATGTGAGTTAATTTTCTCGTTTTTTAAAACAGTGCTTATTTTGCATTTTCAATAGTAATGTTTTGTTTTTAAAAAAATGTTGAGGAAATATGGCCACACAATATTATTTTCGTTTTTACACGTTACAAATAGATATTTTGAAGGTTCTGTAGTATTGGTTTTTATAGGTCTTCCATTATATACATTGTACACACGCTATTGAATCATCAATATACGTGAAGAGAGAAGAGCGGCTTTATACAATATTTGTTTTACAAACCTTTCTGATGAAATGTGACACAATCATCAAGTACGAAGTTTACATAAGAAATAAAGATCGTTGACCATCTGGCTGTGCTAAATATTGGAAGGTCAATATAAGTGTTAAAAATAAAAAACGTATTTTTAAACAAGGATCTTTTAATGTTAATAATTTCTGTAAACAGAATTTTTTAGCCTTGAAGAAGATGGCATGTACGTCTTAAAAGACTCTCAATGACATGCAAACTCTTGTTACATGTAAAAGTAACAATTATATTAGCTTGCCATATTTTTCTAACATTGGTTAAAAAAACAGAACATTATTAAAAAAAATGCAAAATAAGCATTTCTCCTAAATTAACAAGAAAATCAAATGACATCGTACTATTAGGTAAAGAAAAAACAAAAATGTTAGAAAGCATTGAAGTGGTACATGAAATTCAATTCAACAACTGTTAAAAAAAAAGACTGGTAAAACAGAGAGAGCACCAAAAGAGAAAGGATAAAAAACATAAAAAAAGAAATTACGAAACCAAATCAGTGATATCTCTACATGAAATTTTCAACAATCATTCTTGTAAATGGCATCACATTAGAATAGAAAGCAATAAGCCAAACTACAAGAAACATCAAATTTTTATAATGCTTTATGTAGTATTAGAGGACAATAATATCAATGAGAAGAAGGTCCAATATACACTGAGTCCCACTTATAAAGGTTTTAAAAAAAATATGTTACCTATGATCTCTATTGATTGAATACTTTAATTGTATTTTGTATCGGGGTAAATATGTGTACTGCACTATTAGTTAACAACTTCGCAAGATGCAGATTTTTTGCTCGTTCAACTTGAGTGAGAACGAATGTCGTTATGTTAAATTATTTTTTTTCACGTTTTTAATAAAAGTTATCAAACTGCTTGCAATATTGCTTTTAATTTGTTAGTTTACGTACTAATTTACTATAAAATTTTCTAATAAATCCTGATTAGGTCAACGCTTCTGTCAACAAAATGTTACTTTATATAACAAATCTAATGTGTGTGGTTATTATTCTGAAGTCTGCTTCAAAATATCAACTAAAAAATCACTAGAGCACATAAATATCTAGGCAGAAAAACATCAGAACCCTTTGCAAGTTTTTTTATCTTTTAAAAGAGAATTATTGCATTATCGGACTTTTTTAATGATTAGTTAATCGATATTACTTACTAAGAATTGTGTGGAGTGTATTTAAAAATATGCATTTTCTTACAGATAAGAAACACATTTTTTTTCCTTTTTTTTATGATTTTTGCCACATATTACCATGGAGTCCAGCATGATACATTCATTCCAACCATACACTTACATTGCGTCCATTTATCACGTTGCAACTGATACAATTAAATCATAGTTTGATTGGCTTTTTTTATTGTATAATAGTGCGATTTCTTCTATGCAAGATAAACAGTGTTACGGGGTGCCACCAATGCGAATTTAACGAGGCGGAATTCACAACTTCGACCGGGCCTGTGTTGCTCACATACCCTTGGCGACACTTCCTGTAAGGACTGTTTGTGGGTCTCATTCGCCAAGTTACCACCGGGGTCTAGTATCACGGCGATTTTAGACGTTATCACCTCTCGCGTTGACTGTAACACAACATAGGGGGAACAGGAAATACACAGAGAAAAGTAAGCTCTCGCGAGTAATATATTAAACAAAATATAAATTCAAAACAGTATAAAAATAAGTACAAAATTTACTATACTTGCAGGTGTATGCGTGTGTGTGTGTATGTATCTACGCTCACCGAACGCAAATACGTGACGAGCTGTCGGCACAAGCTTGTGAACTGGGCAGACACGCGGGCTAATAGAAGGCCACTGCCCTTTATAATAAGCTGCCTATTGGCAGGTACTTACAGCGTCTTAGGGATCGCTCCTCAACGCTGCCTTGAAGAGGTAGACCAGAGGAAGAACAGAGGAAGACCACGGACGCTAACGAAGTGGGTACCCAGAGGCCAGTAGGCGTCCCTACTGCTTTGGAAGGTCAAGGTCGTCGGGGCTGGCTTTGGTTCAACCTTGTCAGCAGGCTCAGGAGCAGGATCACGGCACCAGACACTGCACCACGACGTCACACTGGATCACTGCCAAGGACTGCCCATATCCGCGATATCAGCAAAAATCAGACCACGCCTCTCGCGTATCAAACTTACAATAATTCTTCTTCTTGCGTAAAATCAACCAAAATCTCGCTTTCCGTGCACTTAAAGGTCCTAGCTAATCTCATCCATTTTTGACTTTTCTTTTCTTTCTTCGTTTTTTTCTAATTGTCCTCTACGCTCTTCCTCTTTTCCGTCTTTTCCTGTTGGTCCTAGCCTACCGATGATGGCTCGACGGTATCTCACCGTTACACCTCCCGACTCAACGTTGGATACCAGAGGTATTTAACTCCACGTCCTAGGCGCCATTCAGGAAGGCTCTGGGAACGATTATTGGGAAAGAGGAGAAAAAAAACAGGATTGGATTAAATGGAGCCACTTACAAAACTAACATCTCGTTAGTTGTCGAAGTCGCCAGTAATGCACGTCATTTAGCGACGGACCCGTCGCTCGGTTGCATGTTTGGACGTCGTCTCGTGGTCTGCTGTCACTCGCAGGTGTCTTAGCCGTGGTGGATGGCCTTGACACTATTATCGAGTAGTTTGGCAGAAATTTTCTGTACCATGAAACCATGCCAAGGATCCGCCTACGCCGTTTCGGACTCTTTGGAGCTGGAAATGCCGTAATTGGCTCTAACTTGTCCAGATTCAGACGTAAACCGTTTCAGTTTACAAGGACACCGAGGTATCTCATCTCTAATTGACAGAACTTGCCTTTTTCTAGGTTGAGGATGAGTCCTGCGTCACAAACGTGTTTCAGCACGTGTTCTGGCCATTTCAGATGTTTCTCAAATGTCTTTGTGACAATTATTATGTCATCGAGGCAGTTATAGGCACATAGCTCGAGCTCTGGCCCAATGTCACGGTTAATCAGTCGCTGGAATGTAGCCAGCGTATCACTTATGCCAAATGGCAACCGTCAGAACTGAAACAGTCTTTTGCCTGATACCCTTAACACTGATATCGGCTTATCCTTCTTGGCTAGCAGAATTTCATGGTATGCGCTACTGAAATCGAAGGTCGAAATAAAAGGCGCCTATCTCAGCTTGCGCAGGATCGTATATATGTGGGACCAAAAGTACGCGTCGGGTACTGTCACAGCATTTACCTTACGGTATTCAATGCAAAATCGGTACTTACCGTCCTTTTCGCGTATCATGACCACCGGACTTACCCAGCCACTATCAGACAGTTTGATCACGCCACTTTTGAACATCCTACTCATGTGAGCGTGTGTGACTTCCTGGATCTTGTCCAAAACAGGGTGGCACTTTTGGTTAATAGGCCGCGATGTCGTGACCTTGATCTCGTGCTCGATCCACGTAGTGCAGCCTAAAGGAACTTCACGCTCTACGTAGCGGTCCAGGAGTGTCTGCAACCCTTCTTGTTGCTTGGACAAAATTTTGTTGAGCCCTCTGGCTGCGAGCCGGACCTTGCCTGATGCTGTCAGACCCGCTACCTCCATAGGAACCTTGATCTCTTGTCCTTTTATCACCAGGACTCTAATGACTGGATCCTGGATGGTCCTGAAAGCATTGACAAAGTTAGCGCTGACATATCAACCAGCGTCTTAGTCGGGTAGTCCTATGATGTCCACGTTCCATTTTACCTCTCTAAGCTCGAAGGGTAGGGGAACGAGTTCTAAGGTGGGTGACAGTTGTCTCTGTCGGCCATCGCCACGCTTTTCAGCGTGAGACATAGTTGACGGCCGCAGGCGTTTGCTATCTGAATCCTGACTGCTTGCATGACAGTGTATGTAGCGCCAGGGTTGTATAGTACTCGTTGCTTGTACCCAGCTACTTCAGAAGAATGAGCCAATTTCTTTGGTAGCTCCTCGATTGCCTTTCGAAGGGCAGCTTGTTCGCTGCCGATAAACGTTATCTTTTGCAAGCTTGCGCTCTCAGGTTGCGTCTTGCTGATACCAGCAACCTTGTTCCTGGCCTCCACAGCCTTAGCCTTGGGCTTGTACGTTGGTTCTAGCAAGTAAAAGTGTTCAGACGGGGGTGGCTCCCAGAACGCACTCCTAAACTCCATGAGATGTTCATCCTCAGTGGCTTTTCGTAGCTGCTCTGCTAGGCTGCACACCTCGTCTCGTCAAACTGAATCCTGTAGTTCGGGTCGCATGTTCCTGTGAAACAGGGTCAATTGACGTTCAAGTGGTCACGGAGGTTGAATTGGCCACACGATATTCTTAATCTGTGTTAAGACGTTTCATACGGGGTTACCAGCGTACTGCGTGCGCATTTGCGCATCTGAGGTTAGACAGCGCAGTACCTCCTCGTCTAAGCCATATCACTCCTGCCCCTCAGCTACGAAATTAGCCCAGCTGATCCATTTATCGCATTCGTTGTGGAACCATGTCGCGATCATAAGCTCTGGTAGAGCTTGAAAAAGCTCTTTTCCTATTGATCCGGAAGCTGTGCGGCACTCCGTAATGCGCGTGAGGAAGGTATCAAAGTTGGCGTGACTTTCCCCAGTGAAGTTTACGTTCTACTGCCGGACAATTTGTCTCAAGTCAGGGCATCCAAAGTCGATATATGACCTGCCTGACCCTGAATCTCTTCCTGCTAGAGGCAGGAGACTCCCCCCTGACCAGGCTGGCAGTATGGGATGAACGGGTAAAGCCGAATATTGGGGTAGGTGGGAGTACGTCGGGTGCGTTAACGATCTCACCACATACGTTTGTAGCCCCATCGTAAGCACTTGTGTCTGCGTTTTTATGGTCCTTTTATTACTCAAACTCGCACTGTACAAAAAAATTACTGGCAGTAAGTACACTGTGCCGCAACGCAGAGATTAGCTTGGAAAAGAGAGCTGACAGGTAGGGGGACTTTGCACCAAAGCGTTAGTTGGATGCGACTTTCTGCCTGGATTTATACCTTTAGGCCTTCAATGGAATTATTAATTTAATATAGCTTTCTATGAAAAGCTAACAGCTATAGGAATATCAACTTCCTCAACTCTCTCTTTATGTACGCATGCAGTACAATATCAAGTACAGTTATCCATAGTGTACCTTGCATACGTACACTACTGCTACTGTGCTCTTTGCCCTACGAGCCACGAGAAGCCATCAGCCGTGTATACCTGTATACCGGCGTATACGGGCTGTGGACTCTACTTGCACTGTGGATCAGTGTTTGCCACCTGTAAAAATCTGATGTCACAGGTTAAGCTTGTTGGAAGTCAAAAAAAAAATTTCATCTCAAAATATTATTTTCTTTCTTGCTTGCACTCGTACACAAAAAATTTTGAGTGCCAGAAGTCAGCAGCGACTCAAAATTGTCACGTAAATAAAGCCGCTGCTTTGTTAACACGCGCGACCTATACGAGTCTGCCGGCGTCTCTCGCGTATGTTACACGCGTTCTACGCATTATACACACGATCAGTTTTGTTTTTTGCTGCAGCTACGGCTACAGCATTTACTTTACTATTGCTATACGAATAGCAATAGTATTTGTCGTCTACCTTGCAGACGACGTCAAGTGATACCTAACCATGGGTTATTTGTCGAACGCCAATGTTACAGGGTTCCACTGATGTGGATTCAACGACGTAGAATTCGCAACCACGACCAAGCCTGTGTTGCCTGGATACCCTCGACGACACCTTCTGTAACGGATGTTCGCGGGTCTCGTTTGCCAAGACACTGCCGGGGTAAAGTATCGCGGCGACCTTGGACGTTGGCGCCTCTCGCGTCAACTGTAACACAACACAGGGGTGACAGGGAAAAAACAGAGAAGAGTAAGCATGCACGAGTCTTGTATTGAACAAAATATAAATTTAAAACAGTATAAAAATAAGTACAAAATCTTCTATGCTCATGGGTGTATGCATGTGTGTGTGTATGTATGAACGCTCGTCAAGTGCGAATACTCGACGAGCTCGCAGCGCAAACTTGCGAACTAGGAAGACACGTGGGCTAATCAAGGGCCACTGCCCTTTACAATAAACTGCCTATGGGCAGGTACTTACAAAGCCTCGGGGGTCGCTCCTCGACGATGCCTTGGAGATGCCGAGACCATGGACGCTAACGAAGCGGATACGCAGAGGCCAGTAGGCATCCCTACTGGCTGCGTAGGAGGGGCAAGGTCGTCTGGGCTGGGCTTTGCTTGACCTTGTCAGCAGAGTTTGGAGCAGGGTCATGGTAACACACACTGCTCTGCGACGTCACACTGGATCATCACTAAGGGTCGTTGATATCCGCGATATCAGCGAAAATCACGCATCGCCTCTCGCGTATCTCAATATATATACTCAAGGTAATCTAATACCCTTTTAATGTTTTGTTCCTCTTTTCCTAACTGTACTCTACGCTTTTTTTTTCTTTTTCTATCGGTCCTAGCCTACCGACTATGGCTCGACAGTATCTCACCGTCACAAAAGTACGTCATAATATAGTTGTTACGGCTACGTAACGCTTCTTTCCTACGTATTTGTATGAACTGTTTTTACTGTATACTTTCACCAATTCTATAACTATACATTAAAAAAAAAGTTGGACATATTGTAAAAAAGGTGGTGGTAAAAGTCCTTGCAATTACTACTGCATTTGCTGTTTGGTCCATGCTTACGTACATAGGATCATATACACTTGTTTTAAAATGTTTCTCCGTATCTAATACGTTCACTGTATTGATGATTATTTACAAACTCAATAAAACACTTTTCCGCACTCGGGTGGTTTTGGGAGGCTGGTACTTCCTCGGGCGAAATAGCAGTTTTCCGGAACTCGTTCGAAAAGTCTCTATTTGCGAACCGAGAGGTTTGCGGCCCAAGCCGAAGGCGAGGGACGTAACGAGGTTCGTAAAGTCGTAGGAAAACTACTATTTTTTAAGCTGAAAGTAGAATATAAAATTTAAAGACCCCCATAGTTAATTTTAGTTTCATCTATTATTTCAGCCCTTTTGATATTGAGATTTAACTAGCCATTCTTCAACTACACGTAACAATGTTAATTCTTCTAATCACATGCATTTTTCCGTACAGTGCGCATACACTTTAAGTTTAGGAATTTATGTGACAGTGAATTCTTCTTAGATAGCAGACAACTATATTTTTCATTTATTTTAACAGCTGCATTCAATTGACGTGCCCTCACTTTCAATGATCTACAGCTATTGTTAACGGATATCGCCATCAAATGCATAATACTAAAGGAGCATATTTTTAGGGTAACAATGTTAGCAAAATCATGTTGCCATGCTGATAATGTGATAAGATTAGTTAATTCAATTTTTCCATAAAGCATTCTGCGTCTTGTTATATTATCTTCGAGTTTTTTCACAGTACTTCACTGACATGGACAGTGGTGTGGTAAAGTTTATTTTATGCAACAACACTATTTTGCCTACTTAGTCTTCATCAACCGTACAGTTACTTAATTTGAAGGAGCTTGTCGATTCAAACATACAGAGAAAGGGTTAAAAGTACTATGGAATGTGGTACATGATAACTAAAACAGCTTACAAATTTTGTTAAAGTAAGTACAATGCACCAGAAAGTATAATAAAATTTGTTGCTATCAGTGTCAGTATTAATGTCTCAACTTTAATTGTTCATTTCAGTTTCACTTTCGATCATGTTTATTTGTCGTTTTTTTCTTTTTATTTTATTGCTTTGTTTTTATTATTTATTTGCTACACGTACTTACCCAACTGATGGGAAGAGGTCTACTCATTTTTCTACAGTAAAGATTTCCTGGCCTGACAGCCCTAACGACGTCAGACTTATTGTGAGCCCAGGCCATTTTTTAAGAGTTTTTGATGAAATAGTTGCGTCGAGGGTCACCTTATAGTTAGAGAGTCAAGATTTTGTGTCGTGAATACAATGTAGCTTCAACCGTTACTACAGAGCATAATAAGCACTTTTTATGATAACTGAGGACGTCCGTCTGGTGATGGAGTGCGGTATGATTATCAATCTTATTCTATTTAAATTCTCATAGGATTTTGACCTAATTGGTCATGCTATGCTTTTGCAGACCCTGACTAGCACGGGTTTTTCTGCTGATACCATGACAGTTTTATACTATTACTTGACAGAATTGTCTCAAGCTGCGTTCAATTTAAACAAGAGTTTAACGAACTTTTTGCCATAGCAAGTTAGGAATACGTCAAAGCTGTTTTATGGAACCCTTTATTTTTCTCATTTTTATAAAGTTTTTGCTATTGCTGCTGCATTTAAGAGTAAGCGTGCCTTTTATTAATGATCTACAATGCTATATTTAGTACATTCCATTTAATGCGTATCGTATGATTCACTTGCGGCACCTCTATATCGGTGGTGTAGTGGCTTAATGAGACAAGCAACAATTCAGCTTAAATAATTAATGCATGCATACAAGGAGGTATTTCCACCTATTATGGCTGGCATGCGCTTCATCCTCTTACATTGTTAATTAATACATCTTATGTACTCACCCCATTAATGACTTTACTTAAAATAGGCACAGGGCTGCTATCTGTTTGTAAAAGTACGGCGTTTTTTATCATTTATGATAGCAGAGATAAGTAGGGAAATTGCTGACTGGCATACTACGGAGTGTGCCCACTTTTTTCCATTGGTTCAAGCGCCCCACCGCGGCCAAGGGGCTGAACCAGGCACACATTTTTTCTTGAGAAGCACAGTAGAGGTATAAGAGAAGTGGATCCTCGTGGAAATGTCCATATAGGCGCACATCTTGGAGACGCGTGAAATGGGTATATTGAATGTGCACCTACGAGAAGAGGAGTGGAAATGTCTGCTATATAGCTGAATGGCTGAGAGCACAGCCAAAGCAAGCGATGACACGAGTTTTTCTCTTTTGAGTCTTTTGAATCTGCAACCAAGTATATGCTATGTATGTTTAACTGACTTACTGTCGCTCTGGCTTCAATGTTGTCTATAAATCTTATTTAATTAAATCATGGAACTAAATGCTCATTCATTATTTGCACAGACTTTTGATTTCAATACATTATTTTTTAACTCTCGCATTCTCTTAACACTCCTAAATCCATTTATGTTTTTGAAGAATACATAGCTTCAACTATTTTTTAACGTTTGCAGTACAGCTTTCACCACTAATTTATTAATTTTACACATCTAAACTGCTGTGAACTGTAGGACAAGCTCCGAAGGATATCCATGAACATATGTGATTTTGAAAGAGATATGACGTGTTGTTCGGAAAGCTAAGATAGAGGAGGCTCATGCCACCTCGGGAATTGTTTTGCACTTAAGGGTCCAAATCCAGATCATGGAGGATTATTTTATTTCGTTTTTTTTTTTTTAACTTATTATTTTATCTTTATTTTTTTAAGTTATGTTTCGTTAAAAAATATATATGTATCGTTAACTTTTTTTTTCGAATACATCAAAATAAATATTTTTAGTTTGATACTTTTTGTTAGCAAGGCAATTCCATAATTTTATAATACTGAAATGACTTTTAAGAATTGTTACATAATTTGTGTATTTTAAAACTCAAAAAAAATGGTAAATATCCTATTTACGACAAAAATAAGCCACCTGTCTACTGCTATTAACTTAATGTTAAAATTTTATTCAGTAAATAAATTTGATAAACACAGTAAAAAATAGTTAAAATTCTAAAATTGCTTGCAAATCTTTTATAAGGTGTGCTACTTTTATTAATTTTTGACTGCCAGAAGGATAATAATAAATAAAATGGCTCGATAGATAGTAATAAAAATTATCCGCAAGATTCTAGGACAAAATTTTTTTTATTATACCCTAGTATTTTGTTTAAAAAAAAAAAAGTCAAAAGGAAGTTTTATTATTTATATTCAACACAGAAATAGCATTGTAATACTTTGTACAATGATAACATCGGGTGAGTGCAAAAAAAAAATATTTTTAGAGAAAAATTCGAGAAAGAGCCTTTTTAAGTTTTTGGGCAGGAGAAAGTCTTCGTGAACTAAAAGAAAAAGCCTCTTTACACAGGGGTACGCTCGCACTAAGGTGTATCAAGCCGGCGTGGATTGGTATAATCAAGCCCAACGACACGTTGCTCAAGTTTATATATCCTTTGAAATTTTTTAGTTCTTATTTGCTTTTCTTCCAGCTCTCGGTTAGTCATGTACCTTTAAACAAATCCACACATTTATTTCTTTATATATTTTAAAACATCAATTATATATATACTGTAACGTGGCAAAATTTACTTCGCAATTTTGTTTGCCACGCCACAGTTAACGCCCCTGCTCCGAAGCTAGATAATCATACAGATGTATATAGCCTTTTCCGTGTGCTTTGTTGTAGCGAATTTTTCATAAGGGGAAGAAAGGATGAGGCACGAAGGGCCAATGGGTCAGGATAGTATGAAGAGTGCGTATAAAGATTTTTGTAAGTGCCGCGGCGGCGACACGAATGAGAGAGATCGGTGGATAAGGTAGGGACTGGGTAGGTAGGTCAAAAGATAGTTAGTTGACCTACTGAGCAACGAGTTGGGGACGGACGCGACTGATGAGTTCAGTGAGTGTGAGACCATTGAGTGCGAAGTATAGGAGGTAGTACGCGGAGTGAAAGAGCCGAGAGTACAGCGAGTATTAAGTGCGAGAGAGAGAGCGAGCCAGTGAGAGAGTGAGCAGAAAGAAGGACCCGGAAAAATAAGCTTGATCCCGACTCATTTGACCCTAAACGGCGGCCATCTTGAGACGGAGCGTCTTCCCATGACGACCCAAGCCGAGCCCGAGGAGAGAGGTGTACCGGACAGCAGGCGAGAGAGGCCCAGGTATCACACAGCGTCGACTTCCTGGACTGCGACCCTCGACGCTCGTGGTGGACTGGTCTTACCGTAAGGAAGCATGGGATTCGCAAAGGTACAGTGTGTAGGTTACGCGGAGACGCGGTTGAGATCGTCGGCTATAGCGATCGACGCGAGATCAGGAGCGGGAGTATCGGGGCATGGGGCAATGGTTTTGGGGCAATGCCACGGTTGGGCCTCCATCGAGACGTGAGGACGGGTCCATCGGACAAGTGTAGGAGGGAGAAACAGGAACAAAGTGAGAGAGAGATGATGATGGAAACAAATTTATTAATGCCAAGGTTTAATAAACTGTATGGCAATGAGAGAGAGGGTACGGGCAAGGGCATAGACGGAAAGCAAACGCCGAAGGCACCTCTAGGAGAACGTCACCATGTCTTTTACGGCCGCGACGGTGACCTACTCCCTGGGCTACAGATCAAGCCAAGTGAGGGTGTGTCTGTGCCCGTACAGCTAGCTGCGTTGAGGAGGCCTGGCCCCCAACCGAGAGTCGTGTGGTAAAGAGAGAGAGTGTAAGAGTGCGTGTGTGTGGGTGTGCGTAAGCGAAAATCGTGTCTCTCTGAGCGCACCACTGGCGTCGTGGTTGCAATCGAGGGATTACGGAGGTGTAGTTGGGACCGAAAAGAGGTGTTGTGGTTATTATAATAAATACGTGAAGTAAAGTCAAACAGGTTCTATGTCGTTTATTTGACCCAGACGTGAATCCCCTTTTCAGATAGATCTAGTGAAGGGATAGGTGAGAGCGCGAATCATCGAGTAGAGAGGTATGAGAGTAAGTTATCACGGTATTTCCTCTCCACCGGTAAGTCACCTTGGGGAATGTAAAATACTCGTTATAAATGGCATCCCTTGTGGGGAGTGCGCGTCTGGCAAGTGAAAACTAGTGTATCGTAAATAGAGTACGATTATAGGCAAATTGCATCATTGTTGTCAGTCGTTTTGAGGTTAATAGAAATTTGTGAGAAGCTACAATTATTGGAATCTATGAGTAAGAACAGCGGGATTGTAAGATATTTGTTATTAAGTGTCTAGGGGGTCCTAGTAGTTTTAATTAAACAAACTAAGGTCAACGGCAGTTTATAGCTCTACACGACGTGGCGCTTTCTACATATACTAGCAGCCCCCTGTCTGGTAGCTGGTAAGCAAGACGTACGTCGACACATCAGAAATTATTTTTTGACAAACTTATGTATCTTTTTTTAAGCTTTGTAGTATTTTGGGACTTGTACTTGCTCCACTATAATTTTACTTGAGAGGTGAACTTACTTACTACAAAGTTTTTTGGGACTTTCTATAACTTTATTTTATTTTTTTTGCGGGGGGGGGGGTCAGATACTGTGGGACAAATTCCCGTAAGTGAGGACATCGGCTGTACAGTGTGAGTGTAGAGGGTTAGAACATCATGAAGACGAGTGCAATACACCGTGTCAGTGCCTAAGTGGTGGTAATAGACGAGTGGGGACAATTTGGGACAACAGCTTGGATACCTGAGGCCTAGCGGGAGTAAGTGGCCATTCAGGAGCCAGTCAAGGACCATGAAGCTCCTTAACCTAACGCAACTAAATTCGGGAACATGAGGCCGCAAGTGAGTGAGGAAGCCATGTGCTTAGGGAAATTGGAACGAGAGTACCGAGCCGAAAAGAGGTCGGTCAATAAATTATCTGCAAGAGAAGTGGAAGAAGAACTTCAAGCGAGGAGTCTGAGTACTAGAGGGAAGGAAAAAGTGATTCGGAATTGGTTGTTGCGTTTCTGCTTGATAGAAACGCAACCCGAAAACACCGAAATTTCGGTTTATGCAGACGACTGAGCCGAATCAACACTGCAAGCAGCGTTACGGGAGAGCCTTGTTCTTTCAGATGAAGAGTTGTTGAACGAGGAGGAGGATCGACTAATAGAGTGAAGAAGTAAGGGTAGCCAGTATTCGGATAGAGAAAGTGATAAGGGACGAATGGAGAGACATTCAAGGGATGGAAGGGAAGAGACTTAAGAGGGTGGGGCACCAGAGAGATTGGCCCGCACCACAGGCGATCCATTTGTATGGATGGAGGGAAACGTTATATTGCCTAACTAACGAGGATATCGGGACTTAGAATGTTTTCGCCCCCGAGCCCCAGGTTAGACACACGAGGGCCTCGACGCATGTGGGAGCCAGCGGACTCAACGTAGTTTCGGAGCCTGTCTTCGTTGCTACGGCCTCCACTACGACGAACGGCATGGCCACGACAAACATGGGCCTGCACATGTCAAGATCACGCGGAGGGATACCAACGCCGTTCACGTACCAAGGTATCATGGCAAAGGGAGATCACTTCACGCTGGCAGCCATCCCCAAGGTATTGAGTAATGTGCCAGCCCCTCTGTGGATGAAAGATCAATCCCAAAAATACTGGCGTGGATTAAAATTTCGGACACCGTCAAGGCCGTCAAGACCTATGACAGAGGATAACGAAGGCCCAGAGGTAGATATGCGCGGTCAGTTTATTGCCAGTGGCCCCGAGCAGCCGGGTTGGAAGTCAGGCGAGACCTACTGGAGTGGGACAGAAGGATCAGACGGAAGGTATAACGAAGGAGACCGAACCGGTGGAACTAAATATAAAACAGGGATTGAGCGCAGCTAATCGGTTCTCGAAAGGCCAGTGGCCCCCTGTAACGAGTAAAAGGGGAGACGCAAGATTCATGAGGAGACGCGAAGGTGAAGAAGGGCCACCTCAGAGGGACGAGCTCAATCACGGCTCTAAAGGACACAGCTGGGAGGGTGAAGCCCAACCAAGTGATGAGACCCAACACATGGGCATGCTCTGGATGGATAGGATCTCTGCGGTATCGAGGAGAGAGGAGTATTAGCGGGACCAGAGGTTTGGGGGGGAGGAGAAAATGGGTAAGGTGTTTCGGACCCCAAAAACTCCTCCCCCCAGAACCTCACACCTACGGAATAGAGCAACCGATCGAAGGGAACAACGGGCGCCAGAGACCCCGGGGTATGGATAACGCCTTCTCCCCAAGACCCAAGGGAAAGGTGGAGACCATCGGGACATCCAACGCGCAGCTGAATGGCGACGGAGATACCTGCTTACTAAAAAGGAGAGCGACCCCGAACGAGTAAGTGGGATCCCAAGAGTGGTGACAGAAAGAAAGAGAGGCAGAGGAAGAAGAGAAGATGAGATTCACACGGATTCCAGAGTGGAAAGAGAGAGGGGGAACCAGTAGGCAAACATTCGACACCAAGAGGTAGGTCCCCAAGTATCCCGAGACATTAGCCCCGGAGAACAGGGCATCTAGGAACTAAACCCCGCTTTAATGTGACTTCGGCCGTAAAACAACTGAGAGACTGGGGATTCAAATTTGTGGGAGTCAAGGGAAGTGACCCTGTGACATTTTTAGATAACCTCAATGACTTTAGAGGTAGCTCAGATCTAATGGATGAACACATCTTAGGAGCACTACCTAGCGTTTTCTCCGACCATGCTACGCGCTGGTTTCGGGTCAAGAGAGAGTCCCTGACGACCTGGAAGGAGTTCGAGAGGGCATTTGCCCTGCAGTTTGGGGGAGAGTTTGAGAAGGAGGATTTAAGGCAAGACCTGTAAGACCTGTAGGCTCAAGGAAAAGGGGAGAGAGTATCGGTGTTTTTGGTCAACTTGCAATACATTGTCACCAAGTTCAAACACCCTCCGTCAATCCAGGAACAGGCAGATCAAGCCTACCAAAATCTACTCCCCGAATACCAACGGGCGATGCAAGATAAGGTGATCAGCACGCTCGAGAATATTCAAGAGTATGGACAACGATGGAAGAGGCAGAACTTAAACGACAGATATGTACCCCCTCCTGCCACCAGCGCTATGCATGTGACCGGGTAGCGTACGTAGCAGGGCGAACGCAGACCAGGGTATCGGAGATACATGAGATAAAGGGAACGGTTACCAGAAACGCCAAGGCCACTCCAGGGAAGAAGAAAAAACAGAATACGACAAAGTCGAGTGGAAAGGTGCGAGGAGATACTCAGGTACCTAATTCTGAAACGGTTACAGAAGTGACAGGGGCAACCCCAACTTCTGCGGTTGCTACGCAAAGGATAGGTGGGACAAATGGGATATCAGGAGGAAAGGGGAAGGAGTGAACGGGTAACCTGGCATGGAGGCAGCGATCAGGATAAAGCAATCTAGTTTCTACTACCCAAAAGAACACCCAGCCTCAGCTAAGAAAGTGTGAAGGAGGAGCTACCAAGGACACCTTTCTAGGTGCCTGCTTTAAGTGCCAAAGCGTAGGGCATCGGATGTCCGAGTGTCTTGATACACTATGCTTTGCCTGCGGTCAAAAGGGACATACAGCACGGGAATGCCCCAGTAGACAGAACTCCACTGGTCGTTCTTGTATCTCCTGTGAGACGGTGGGGGTGACGATCGCTAATTGCCCCAGGTGCAAACACATACGAAAGGCATTGAGAAACGAATTGGCGAGGGGTGCGAGGTGAAGACCCAACCACTTTCCAGTAATTTACGTGTGAGGAAAAGAATGAGAAGTATGCCAGAAAAAGAACAATTTTACCATCAAGAGAGGTTGTGGAATCCAGACCTGAGACTCCAGACTATCTATTAGGTATAAACTGAAACATATTCGAAGAGCTAAGGGAACAAGAAAACTAGTGTAAAATAAGGGGGGGGGGAGAGAGACACAGGCAAAAAGAAATCGAGAAGAAGTTGGGACCAGACGATGGGCAGGAATCCAGACGACAGGGGGAAGTAGGTACAGGACCATTCGTACCTCCAGCAACGATCCAAGATTCAGAAGATCGAAGGAGAGCCTAGAGTGGCCGCTGCGGTCATATGTTAAGGCCTCACGTAATTAACGTGTGACAAGGTATGATCTTATCTATTCATGTTTAATTGTAAACTATGTGCTAAGGAAGCAGGGGCGTTGATGATACTATATTGGCGTTAGAACATATAAGGGATGTCTAGCCTAAGGAGGGAAAGTTTGTGACGTGGCAAAATTTGCTTTGCAATTTTGTTTGCCACGCCACAGTTGACGCCCCTGCTCTGAAGCTCAATAATCATGCTGATGCATATAGCCTTTTCCGTGTGCTCTGTTGTAGCGAATTTTTCATAAGGAGAAGGAAAGACGAGGCGCGAAGGGCCAATGGGTCAAGATAGTATGAAAAGTGCGAATGAAGATTTTTGTAAGTGCCACGGCGGCGACAAGAATGAGAGAGATCGGTGGATAAGGTAGGGACTGGGTAGACAGGTCAAAAGATAGTTAAATGACCTACCGAGCGACGAGTTGGGGATGGACGCGACATATGAGTTCAGTGGATGTGAGACCACTGAGTGTGAAGTATAGGAGGTAGTACGTGTAGCGAGAGAGCCGAGAGTACAGCGAGTATTAAGCGACCGAAGAGAGGTTTCGTGTTTATTAAAATAAATACGTGAAGTAAAGTCAAAGTCGTTCTATGTCGTTCATTTGACCCAGATGTGAATCCCCTTTTTAGATAGATCCAGTAAAGAGAGAGTCGAGAGCGTGAATCATCGAGTAGAGAGGTACGAGAGTGAGTTATCACGTTATTTCCTCTCTAACGGTAAGTCACCTTGGGTAATGTTAAATACTCGTTATAATACACATTAATGTAGTACCAACTTAAAATCAGAAAAATAAAAATAAAAGGCTTTTTCTATATTCAGTTTAAAAAGGCTTTTTAACACCTATTACTCTGGAAAAACTCTTTATTATGCTAACCTGACAAATCATTTAGATTAGGAAATCGTAAGAACTAAAAAAATCTGTTAACTAGAAACTTATATAATAATAAATCCGAGTTTAGGTCTATTTCTGCTAGCAACAACCTCGACAGAGTGAAGGGGGATGTTGTGATATTTCTTTGTTTTAGGAAATTTCTGAAAAAATGTGTGTAGGTATGTTTCAGCGTTATAAATAATATATTAATATTCCAATGAGCCTAGATTCACCGTTTTTGAGAAATAAAGTCGTGAAGTTGGCCACTTTTACACATGTTGTTGTGAAGGACTTGTCAGAAAACGCACGCTTTCACTTATAACTCTCAAAATTTTTAAAAGAATTAAAAAAAAAACTATTATGTTAGGATTTATCATATTTAAAATATGTATACTTAAATTTGGGAGGCCTAGCTTCGCCGTTTTTAAAATATAACAGTTGAAAGTTTAGTTACAACGTTACTAGAAGACCTATGTAGTGGTACAGTCTGAGACAGAAGTTAGCTTAATTTGTTGTTTTAACGTTTGTATTTTCTTTCCCGGGCGCTTTTCTGTTCCATACATCTAATTTTAAAATTATTTACCTGCTTTTTTAAGAATAATTACGACAACAACATTTTTAATACAAAACTGAGCTTTTGAAATTGACTGTACCACGACAACCCCCTTAAAATAGTATTCACATATACATGTGTAGTCCAAAATCTTTGAAAAATCTACAGTTTTCTGAAAAAATCGACCAATTATTTACCCTAGTTCTCCGTTTTTTCTTAAAATTTGTGAAGTATTCAAACTATTATTTCCTGTACTTAAGCTCATACTTCTTTATGATAAATTAATTAAGCTATGATTCTCTAAAATTAATATATAGAACTATAAAAAAGGCATTTTAGAGATTTTAAAGTTAAGCTACTAATCGTGAGAGTTTTGCGATGATGCGACTGTTACTATAACTACAAAAAAAGAAAAATTAGCTGCTTTGCGTTGTATGGCTAGGTGTTTTTTTAAGGTCTATTTTATTAACTGTAATCAATTAAATAAATTAATGCAAATCATTTCGTGTTGCTTAAAAAATGTTAAATTCATTGTCCGATTGCGATAGTTAAAAGTGCAATTAAAATTGTGGAATTCGAGTATTTTTTATAGTTATTAATTTGTAAAAATATATATAGTACCACCTTCATAACAGAGAAAGGAAATTTTTTGTTAACTGTATATGATTTACGCGCTGTCAAAAAATTTTGGTAAATATTTCTGAAAAATTACAACAATAATTTATTGTAGGTAAAAAGGTTATTTCTTTATACACAACACAACTTTTTTTTTAAATTCGTACTCTAGAGTACAAGTGTTTAAAACGAATATGTTTTGCATAAAAAAGGGTTTGTTAAGTATCTGTAAGACTCTTCAATCTAGAATACGTACTATTTATAAAGACTGAAGAATCTGCTTTTATGTTTGTGCATGTATGAAGTATGAATTTTGTCAATGAAAGAACCACAAGGTATTAATAAAGAATGTAAATATAAGCTAAAGAATATAATATATGTACGTAAATGAATATTCACGTACAATTGGATGTAGGTTGTACTTTACTAGTAATAATCATATTTCGTATAATCATTGTAAAAGTATGAGCTCTCTTTTGCCTTTGGATTATTTATGTCAAAAATAGGATGTTCAGAATTTCTTAAGAGTTTTGAAATACACAAATTATGTTAGAATTCTTAAATGTTATTTTAGTATTATAAAATTATGGAATTTCCTTGCTAACAAGAAGAATCAAAGTAAAAATATTTATTTTGATGTATTCGAAAAAAGATGTTGACGACACATATATATTTTTTAATGTAACATAAATGAAAAATAATAAAGATAAAATAATAAGTTGAAAAAGAAAAAAACAAAAAAGAAAAAATCCACCATAAAGTGGATTTAAACCATCAAGTGCAAAACAATCCCCGAAGTGGCATGAGCCTCATCTATCTTAGCTATTCAAACAACACGTCATATTTCTTTCGAAATCACATATGTTCATGGATATCCTCCGGAGCTTGTCTTACAGTTCACAGCAGTTTAGATATGTAAAATTCATAAATTAGTAGTAAAAGCTGTACTGCAAACGTTAAAAAATAGTTAAAGCTATACAATCTTTTAGAACATAAATGAATTTGGGAGTGTTAAGAGAATGCGAGAGTTAAAAAATAATGTATTAAAATCAAAAGTCTGTGCATATAATTAATGAGAATTTAGTTCCATGATTTAATCAAATAAGATTTATAGATAACATTGAAGCCAGAGCAACAGCAAGTCAGTTAAACATACATAGCAGAGTCAAAAGACTCAAAAGAGAGAAACTTGTGTCGTTGCTTGCTTTGGCTCTGCGCTGAGCCATACAGCTATATAGCCGACATTTACACTCCTCTCCTTGTTGGCGCACATTCGGTATACCCCTTCCACGCGTCTCCAAGATGTGCGCCTATATTGACATTTTCACGCGAATCCACTCCTCTCATACCCCTACTGTGCTTCTCAAAAAAAAAAAAAAATCTGTGCCTGGTTCGGCCGCTTGGCCGCGGCGAGGCGCTCAAACCACTGGGAAAAACTGGGCACACTCCATAGTATGCCAGTCAGCAATCGTCCTACTTTTCTTTGATGATAGGTGGTAAGGTTACTGTCCTGCAAATTTAAGGCAATGTTGGCAATAGTATTAATAAGGCCACAATCTGACTACTCGTATTGAACTTTTTTTATATATTGAGGCTATTTGGCCACAAAACCCAACAATTTGTCCAATATTATCACTCGATTCGCATGCAATCTTAGATGTGACTCTGCCTTACGGCCGTAGTGAGCAATTCCTGAATGGTGATGCCCTAGTGTTTGACAAAACATCTTTTTAGGTGTAAGCACTTATCGTATTTTGGCCACTACAAGACTGAATTATTTGTACAATCTTTTTCGTACCGTAAATAAAGGGCAGCTTATACCAAATTATTTTTTTAACTGGATATCTGGCAATGATATACTGTTCTGGTGCGTTAACATATTTTTCAAGCTATAAATACGCGTAGCACTTACTTTTTTTAGTGTTACTCACGCACTTATATCTTGTTACTGGTTCTGTAGTAATTAATTTGTTCTGTTTTTAATTTTTATGTATTATTGTACTTTAATCAACTCTTTGATTTAATGAGTGACCTAAGGAATTCAAAAGAGCTGTCATGAACGCTTGATACTCTTGGTGCACTGGGGTAAAATTTGTCTCAACTGTAAAAAAACCAGTCGACAGTGGATGCTTGCGCATCCAAGTCTAAAGTTTTACTTTTATTAAATTATAAGGCAAACAATACAACGATGAGTATAAGAATACTTCTATAAAATAATGTTGCGTACAATGGTGGTGCAATTACCGTAAGAATAAGTATACTTACGCTGATTTGGTACAACTGCAATTATTATTTAATCGGTTAACTATCATAAGAAATATATTATGGCACGACACGATAAAAATAATATAAAGGCTGGCTAGTATAAGGCTGTGCTTTCATTTGATCTTTCGATGGTTTTGAAGAATTTTTCCACTACCTATACAGGAATGACATCTGTAACGTCACGCTAATATATGTCACTAACGCTCCCACACTTATTTCTAGTCCATATTTATTACCAAAAAAACCATCGTTTAGGATCGCTTTCTTTAATAGGGTGAGTATTACATGCTAGTTAGCGTCTTTGCAGGACATTCATCACACATAGGTTTTTTTGACAGATATTGTTCAAATTTCAAACGTTTTAAGTAGCATAATAAATACCCACAAAAATTGCAGCTCCCTTAACTGTAGTATTATTTTATATAAATTTAATTTTAAAAAATTGATACTTACCATGTAACCTTGAGAAAAAATTACATTAAATGGCATTTATATGATTTGTAGAAATCTCTTAATTTTTGGGTTAAAAAGATTACTTTAAGATAAACCTATTAAACTTTTAAATAGATCTACAACTTGGTTTTCGAATAAATTCGGAAAAAGGGGATTAAGTGTACGTAAGCGCATGTATGTAAATTGTGACGTGGTAAATTAGAGATACATCCAAATACGTCACAGAGCCCCTGTCATCGGTAATAAGTGGCAAGAGTCTCATAGGTAGCTCTCTCTCGTGCATGTGGCTTGTTGAAGAGTACGAAATTTCGGTACTAAGCTCGGAGGCCATAGCAGTAAGAATATGGAGCTCGGTCTGACTCCCTTTCCCTTCGTCCTATACCCGTACCTTCAGGATGTGTGGGTGTTAAATAGTAAGAGAATGTATCCGTGAACGGCAACTATCGGGGTGTCAGTGTCCCGGGAGCGGGTGCAGTACTGTGTTGGCTGATAATGGGTGTTGGGCTGCACAGTATACGGTGCACCTGCGTGGTAAGACAAGGAGGGATACTTAAGCTCACTGCGAGGCTGTTACTAAAGCACACGGTATTGTCTCAGTAGACTCTTGACTACCAAGTTACCGTGACAAAGGGAAGCCAAAGCCTCAGTGACCTACACACATACAAACCAGCCCTCACACGGTCACCCAGGTTCCTTGGTGCCTTCGATGCCCGTAGCATCGCCTGGAGCATCAACGAGTATTTCTTTGGAGCAATACACTGGTAGGTGAATACAGATAGTGTTGATTCTGTGTATGAAGTGCATGAAAGTGGTCGTCCCTAATAATCCTTCCCGGATGCCATATAGAGCCAGCTCGAGTTTCCTACCACTAGTTACCAGGTTAACGACAACACTCGATAATAATTCGTGACAACAGCAGGTCACACCTCAAGAATCGTCACTTTTGTGGGGTGCCGCACTACAATTTTAATTTTAACAGCTGTTATCGATAAAAATAAATAATCTGTTAATAGTCAAGTGAGTCGTGTTGTTGTGTCTTGTCTTGAGTGGTACCGAGCTCAGCTGTGACAGAGTTGTGTCTCAGTGCACGATAATTAAATGTTTCTGAATGTTAAAGGCTATCCGATTGCGATTGTTGTATGGCACAACCTGTTGCTGTAATCAGTGTTGCACAGTACTGGCTGTACCTGGTCCTTTCCCAATCCTGTTAACTAAACGTTGCATGGCATAGAGTAAATAAAAGTATTAAAGGTAAAGTAATAATCACCAAACACAATAGTCATGATCCCCAGCTAACGTGTTACAGAGTATATGCAGATGTAAAAAACAATTCCTAGCTTTACTGCACACATTAGCGTTCCTCTCACTTCTCTGAAGTTCTCCCGTATTAAGTATCTAAAAAACGTCTTTAAATCAAAAAATAACTAAAATCACAAATAAAAAAATTGTGAAACAATAAGACACAGTAAAAATTAATTATTGTATTTGTACAGTACAAAATTTTTTTGTTTAGTTTAAAATCTTTAAAAAATTTAAAATATTGTATAAGCATTAATTTATTGTAGAAGTAACAAACTTAAAATTAAATAATCAATATTCATCAATACATTGGAAAGCTGCTTTATTTAAATACACTTATTTGAAAGTTTTTCGAGAAAATATTGATAAAAAGAATTATTTTATTAGAAAAATAATTTATTAATTTAGTTTATTATCAGACCAATCGAATTATTACACAATAAATAAAAATTTACATAAAAAAAAGTTACAAACTACACCATAAGATGCAGTAATGTAATTTTACATATCGGGACTGTTTGTAGAAGAGTGAGTAGAGGCCCTAGTTGGTGTCTACAAGATCAACGGTTTAAGTGGAAACTCTTTGGAAACTGTTTTTCTATTTTATTTTTTTTATTTTTTTTTTAGAATTAATTGTCTATGTATAATGGGAATCAAGCGAAATTCACTTTTATCACATTTTTTTCCTAGGTTAAAATCTGAAATCATTGATTTACTCTCGCGCATAACGCCTCTATAGAATCATAACTTTAAAAACTTCCACAATGGCTGTATCTTGCGATGTTCAGCCAAAAAGTCAAGTGGTAGTTGTAGCATTCAGGCTCTTAGCGATACTGTTAAACATGAAGAGTTCGTGGTTTTAAAGTAATCGGTACGAACTGATAAGAACCTTAT
Organism: Copidosoma floridanum; assembly: GCF_000648655.2. The sequence goes on from NW_019379741.1 coordinate 1,318,683, forward strand.
TGTGACTTTGGTGGTTAAGTTAGGTCTACTTTCAGGGAACATGCTGGCTTAAATTCAATTCTCCTGAAAGATCAGAACTTAGGCTAGGGCAGCTTACCCATGGATTGGGACGCCTTCACTACGTCTGAATAGTTTGTTGCGCTTTATAAAGTGATTACAAAGACTAACGCAGATACTTACGGACAGCTACAATACGTGGAGACCCAAGTGAGTGAAAACTCTGCGTAATTAAGTTTGTTATGTCATAAAACAGCTTAGCTCAAAGCCACACTTTAACGTATCGTGGAGGCTCAGAATGATCAAGCACCTTGTTGGCTTAATATTGTCAATGTACTGGTACGTTATATAACTTAATTGCATGATTTTAATCAGAAACTGTTATCGGTCTCACAACTACAAGGGTTATTTTCTAATGTATAACATGTTCATCCTCTTCCAGTTGAAAAGAGAGAGCGGGTCACATGTGCATCGTTTAGTGAGGATAGGTTGCGTGATAAAGCCTGAAAAAAATCTCTTACTTGATTATCCGTAAGCTTATAAAAAGACTATCATTTAAAGGTTCTTACTTGTTGAAACATTTTAAAATTCTCACAAGTGTGTAACGACTTCACTGGCAAAAATAATACTTCTGAGCTGCTTTCTTGATCCACGCACTGTTAAGTCATAAAAACTTACTCTAGGATTGAGAGCCTAAACTATAAGTTTATTTCTTTGGGTACGTAGCTTCAAAGTTTTAATGCAGCGAGACAAGTTATTACATCGACAAAGTATGCTTTTTGAGGATGACCTAGATCTGCTGCAACGACTACCATGGCTGTGAATTTTGCTTGTGCTCGTGTGCGTTAATTTTTCCACATAGCAAACCCTAACGTTAACTTTATGCATTAGCACTTAAATGATGTTTAGTACCTCTTATGTTGCTACAACATTATTGTTCTGGGCCTTCCTAGATTTTTTGTTACGCCTCCGCAATGTTCGTCTTCATTCCATGTACCTGGTTATAAATTAATTTGTAACGATAGAGGCTTAAATAATTATGTCTGTCTTGTATGCAAAGGCTTCTCTAAAAATCATGTTCTAATATAAGATTGACTTTACAATTCAGTTGTTTATTATGTTTATCATCTCTGTTACGATGCAGCTATAATGCTATATGACGTTAAGTTTAGCTGGCTGTGCTCTAGTAAAAGACGTCAGTATTTTTTGAAAGGATTGACTTATAAGTTTTCAACCATGCAAAGTTCAAATTAGTTATTTGATCTGTTTTCACTGATTTCTAGTGAGCCCTACAGACTCATGCGCAAGGCACATACTAGTCTGTGAATCTCGTTTACGACTCTTATGCCCTAGTTTTCACTTACGGCAATAAGGTTTTGGGAGTCTATTCCTACTTCTTATAAACTTAATGATATGATTGCAGCATTTAGTGGCTCCCTATATAAATAATCGACTTTCTAACTATCAGGGTAAAGCCTCATTCATGAAATCTTCAACATCACTACAAAACACGAAATCTCACTCAGTAGAAGAGCTATTATATAAATACAATCATACTTACAAAATAGCTCTGCTAGCATAACTGTTAAAGTTTTTTGATATTTTTACGTTATACTGCATATTACATTGCAATCAATTTGTTTTACTTTAAGATTTATTGTATTATTTACCCTGCTTCATTTAATACAAATGATTTATAACTATTGCTTAAAATGTTTTTATAAAATATACATGTAAGAAATATTGGATTTGCCACACTGACTTAATATTCTTAAAATAATGAGCTGTGTTTTAAATCAAGTCTCTGCCTACAATACTTTGTTTCTTACATACTCTGTCAACAATACTACGATACTCTCGCTCTTTCTCACTCGTACTTGACCTACGACTCGTCGTCCTATATTCTCTTACTCTATTTCTCCTCTCTTCCCCTCCACCTCTCTCTCTCTCTATCTTTCTCTAAGTCTACTATGTTCTTCTTTTCCAGTTAAATATCAGTGAGTCGTAGTATATTTTTCGTAGCATAAACTTTCAAGCTACGTATGAAAGTTGCATCAGCAAAATCATTTTTCGGTGTGGAGATCATTTTTTACCGTTACAAACCCTCTTTTTTTAGGCCTTAGCACCTCTTGTTGTTTTGAAGCTGATTTTTACCAGCATGCTCTTGCTAATGCAGCCCATTATACAGTAATAAGAAGACAATAACTTACTCACGTTGTATTTCTAGAATAATGATCCTGAGGCTCTTCATTAATTTTTCTTTCGTGGAGGCGCATATGTATAGATGGTGGCACTTCATATAATCACTATATTCTTCATACATGCCTCTTCTTTCTATCTAATATGCTAATGATTCATAACATTAAGCCACACAATTTCTTTATAAAGAAATTTTCTTAAAAAATAAGTAAAAAAGAGAAAACCATCCTCCCAAGGTATGTTTAGTTTCGTTAGTTTAGATAAGTTTCTTATTTTTAATTTTTAAAGCTATCTCTCACTTAAGCTCGATAAAGTAAATATATGACTCTAATGGTTATAGGTAAACTAGAAATTCAACAAAACCTAAAGGTATACAAGCAAATAATAATACATCTTTATAATTGGGTCATGAGGTCCATATGTATGGATAGTGGCACTTTTTATAGAAGCACTCTATATCTTTTATTCTTGCCCTTTTCTAATACCCAATATACTAATAGTTCATGATACTTAACCACATCATTTTTTTTCCAATAAATTTTTCTAAGAAATAGATAAAAATGTACAAAAATAAATTAGAGTACTTATATAAAAAGTGACACCATCCATCCATATGCTCTTCTTGATACAATGATACAGATGTATTAATATTTGCTTGTATACCTACTAGTCGTATTATATTTCTAGTTTACCTACAAGCGCTAAAGCCATATACCTTGTATGTTGAGCTTAGGTAAAAGACAGACTTAAGAATTAAATATAAGAAACTAATCTAAACTTAAAGTGTGAGTGGACGTATGGCTCCCTGATAGCTCAAGTGGTAAAGTAACTGTCTAGTAAATAGGAGTTTGTGTGTTAAATCGGCACGTGGGTAGAACATTTTTCTCATTCTTATTCGTTTTTCATGAAAATTTCTTAATCAATAACTTATGTTGTTTAGTATTATGAGTCTTTTGTATATTGGATATTGAGAAAGCCCATTTGTAAAAGATATAGATTGCTCAAACAAAAAGTGCCACCATCTATCTATATGTGGCTCTTGGTAAAATGTTCAAGATGTTTTAATATTTGCTTGTATACCTTTTGGTCGTATTAAATTTTAAAATTATAAAGTAACAACTAATCAGCACTGAAAACCCACATACTTTTGTCAATACTTGAATTTTCCCTTTTACCATCTAATACAATAGAAAATAGGTATATTTTACACACTAGTACACTTTTTTATTAAATAAGTAGACTTTGATTTCTATATCGATAATTTGAAATTAGTTTCAGAAAATTTGACTAGCTTACAACTGTCCTAAAAAATTCAAGGATAAATTTGTGGATAAGAGAATAATTACATTTAGGTCAAAAATTTGTGGCCTGAGTTCATCAAGTGACTAAAATGCGTTATTTACCATGTTGTGACAATTTCGTAGGTTATGGCCGTATGCTTTTGTCACGGGAAAAATATTAATCTATAAACTCATTCTTATTTTGTGCCGACACACCATAACTTAAAAGGACTATATTTTAAAAGGACTTTAAAAATTAGAACAGTATTAGAAAAAATATTTTAACATGTTAAGTTTGTTTTTTAAGCTGTTATTGCTGTATCTTATTACATTTCATGTTGAAAAACACGTTTAAAACTTAAAAATCTTAAAAACTAGTACTGGTACACTATCTTAAAAAAGTTTGTCGTAACAAAAGAGAAATAATTGTTAAACATTTTTAATTAAAAAAAAGCTTAAATCATTGATGACGGTAGGTTTTCGATCTTAAACCACATAAATACGATTAATTATCGTCGTAAAAAGTAATTTTAACTAAAAACTTATCTTATTTTTACCGTCTACTCTCTACTTGCACCATTATATAAAATTTCATCGCAACAAACTTTAAATTAGTCTTGTATTCAGTTGAATTTATGAGTTGAATTAACTTTTTTTCCTTAAAAAGGATGTAACTGCTCCTCTACATAAAAAAAGTTTAGTTTACCACATAAAGCAAATGTCTCTATTCGTGGAATATGTCCCTATTTATAAAATATAAGAATTTATGTGTTTGTTATGCACTTTAATCGATAACAAAATTGTGGTGGTTGTATATTGTATGTATCTTTATAAATTCACAAAGAAAGATGTACTTTACATAAAATAAATAATGAATTTTGAAGATAATTCCATAAATAAGGACACCGTTACACATAACGCATTTTTTGACCTGGATGTATTATGGTACTTAACTTGAACCAATAATTTATATAATTCTGGCGAACAAATAAATATAATAACTATTTCTGTTGATGACAAGTGTTCTGAAAGTTAAAAAACCTTAATTGTCATACGATATTGTACTAAATTTACGTTTTTAAGAAAGTCTCATCAATAAGGATATAATATAAATTAATAGGTACAACGTTTTATAATTATGTACATTTGAGCCTTGTGATCTTTTTATAAAACAATTTAACTTTATAATTAGGAAGCGTACTTTAAAACGAGCGTTATAATGACAAATTTATAGCGCATCAGCTAATACCAAAATTTTTACCAATAAAGCTAGCAATTAAGACAAAAAAGTTAAAGAAGCAAGAGCGATAAAATTGGTAGTCATAATCGGAACATTCACCTTAGCATACGCAAATTGAAACAGCTGTTATTTTGGTCAAACATCGAGAGCTCTCATTTATAGGAATAGTAAAACACGAAAGAGCCATTAAAATAAAAAAGGATGGATCCGTTCTACCACAACATAGCAATAAATGTGCATATTACTTCTAGGCATAAAACAAAATTACAGAAAATGCTTTCTATCAAAAAGTTGAATAAACATTAATAAAATAAAAATATTATTAGACAATAGTATACAGAAAAACTAGAAAATTGATAAAAGTTGTAAGTTAATAAGGAAAGAAAACTTACGTCCTGTACACAATTTGGGGGGCCTCTTGTAACCATTATATTAGGAATACATGTTCTGTTTCTATGCTTCTCAGTAGAAAGTGCTTTTAATTGTTATTTGATTGTATTGCGTAGGTTGATTTTATCATTCATATATGCTTAGAGAATAAAAGCAGCTCAACTTAAGACTCTAACTACGTTATGATCTTACATCCCGTTTCTAAGAGTCAGAAGTAGGTTATGCACTTAACTTAACTTGCGTTAATTCTACGTTATCAAAATTTGTATTGTAAAGCATATTTTTTATTACTTATAGCTTTTCGTACCTGATAAAGCCCAGGACTTTGTCTAAATGACCGTTACGTTATTTTTATTTTTGAATAAATATCGAAACTTGACATTACGACCAATAAACGTTGTTTTTTATTTTTCAAAATAGTCCATAGGTTTATTGATAAACTTTCACGTAGACTTGTATCCTTATGACGGCCAGTTGAGCGTGTTTATCTTTATAGACAGATTAAGTACTAATTTCTCTACAAGCTGGTTTAAATTTAAACGGATTGGTCCATTATCCCGACAGTTATTTATGATAACGTGATCCTTTTCCATGGTAAGGGGTTCAAGTAGGCAGCTCTCTGAACGTGCATAATGTCTGGTCCAGAAGGAGATCAATATAGTCCATACAAATACTTTTGACTTTTTCAGTGGAGTCTACAGTCTTCTTTATCGACTAGATTGCAGATTATCTTATCTGGCAAAGCTCGTTGGTATTTTAGTAAGAGATTTTAGTAGGCCCTATTAAGTAGCTCTATTCTGACAACGAAACTTTAACTTATGATGCTATGAACTAAAAATAAATTAAGAAAACAGAGATTCTTTGCGTCTTTTTCTGAGCTCGGGCATGTGACTCATGAAGTAGGTTCTTATCTTCATCTGTTACACCAAATTGTATCTTTCAAGAATTGCAAAACGTGGTCAAGTTTACGAAGTCCCGCTTATTTGTCATAAACCAGCGTGCTAATCGTATGGGCAAGATGCATAGTAGAGCTCTTACTAGAGCTTTGTTGCTTAGACCTATGTCAGTCTAAGAGAGGTCCAAGCGATGAAGAAGGTTCTTGGGATTTTTTCCTCGCTCTTAACCAGTATATCACAACCCCCATATTTGTAGCACTTGAACAGCCTAGGTTTGGGTGGCTTCTTCTTTCTAGTTTCCTAGCAGCCTTTTACTGTTGCTAGCATGTAAGGCAGATTTTTATTTGTATGCAGAATCCATCAAACGTATATATCTAGGTGTAGTCATTTTTGGAGGGTGAGGAGATGTGTGTAACCACATCACATGTACAACAAAAGTTTTGAACTTTGTGCTTTTTTTTCTACTTAGTTCTAATGTACGGCACAGAAGTGTTATTAAATACGCTGGTCAGGCAGAATATCCAAGAGCACCTCATTTCAGTGAGATGCATAGGATTGCCAGGGATCCCGTGTGTCCACTGCACCATTCTCTTCCACACTGTCATGGAGATAGCATAAACAATCTCTGACGTGTCCATTGCACTAGATTGGTAGAGAAAATTAAAGGAAATGTTGATGATGTCATAATAGGAGTGGGATCAGGCTAGTGTCGATATATGAACACACTGGCTGGTACTGCACCTTCGATTATAGGTGGAGAGAGAATATAGAGATATACATCACAACCTTATCCAGTTCCTCCCTAGGCACCGCCATTTTAAGGGCTATTGGTATCACGTGGCAGCAATAGTATCTCTCAGATGCTCTTACTACATGGCATTGGATGATATCGTCAAATATGTTTTTTGTGTGCAAAAACTGTGAGAGAAATACTCTACACTGAAAAAAATATAGGGCTATGAACGGCTTGATCAGGTTAGTAGTCCGTGGTTAAATAAGAAAGGCGTAAACCACTGTCTGGGATGCCAATGTCACCAAGTAGGCCGTCTGAGGTGACAAAAATTTAAGGGTAAGTCTAATTAAATGTTGACCAATGCTGCGCTTTGATTGCTTACTTATCAGCTCATAAAAGTATAAACCACATGGTAGAGTTCACGAAGATTATAGCGTTTGATGAAGCTCTAAAAAAGAGGTTGCAGCTCCCCAGAACCCTGAGTCCTTTTTATTACTTGGGAGGATTAGCACTTCTAGCCACTGGTGGTGAGCTTGCTCACTTATGCTCCAGCGTACAACGATTTCCCTGGTGGATTCACTCTAAAGTAATGAAAACATCTTCGTAGGGTGAATCTAAAGGCTCTATGCTTGGTTGGTAAGAAATTTAGTGTGACTTAATAGTATTATAGAATAAATTAACGGAGACCCACGCTATTGTCATCCCTGTGGTTTGCATGTAAGAACTTTTCTACCCTCTGAAAACAACTGTGACAAGACGTAGATAATTTAAGAACTTTTATATTTACATGTCCATAAACTCAAATGTCTATACCATCGCATGAAATTCTTATGATACTTCAACCCAAATCTACACATACATTAATGAAAACAAATCTGTTTTTCACTTAAAAATCTTCTTTATCCTTCAGTGTATTTATTACAAAAATAATATTCGAAATAAAAACTCAATTTTTTATTGTAAATAAAAATTTTAGGTTCTGGCTTAGTTTCAGTTTCCACCCAGAAGTTTTCACAGACCAGGAAAAGTCCTCTAGCTCAGTTGTAGGTCAGTCTCTTCTTAGGAGCTAGCAAGATTCTGTTCTATCTACGATCCCAGATCTTATTTTCTGTGGAGACAGCCATATAAGGCCTATCAGCTTTTTTATTTATATAAGGCATATGGTCTATTACACTTCTGAGGTACTTGCTTTATTTATACGTCCGAACAGCATCTTTCCTACAGAACGATACTTGCCTTGCATGCGCACGGCTAATGCATATTAGCAGTATCAAAATATTAGCAAATTTATATTAGTTATGTAACTAGTGATATATATTTTGTGGTATAAACACTATGAGTGCAAAACTATATGTATATTTAGTTTATAGAGTCATGTAGTCAGAAAGACAGAACATGGCCGTTGCTGAACACGCACGCTCTCGTAGAGTCTCTCTCGGTATCAGACAGATGATTTGTAATCTCAAATAATCTTCATTTTCATTGTGATGTCTAAGTACTTAAAGGTCAATACGTGCAAAATTATTGATCCACCACCTTCTAATCAATATATTTGATATGGTAGCCAAGTTCGTAGTTATGTTTGCTGTTTTGTTATTTTCACATACCGTTTTGATGGCCAGCGATAATTAACAACTGTATCCAAGATAAAGTGTACTTTCAACAATTACAAAATAAAAAGAAAGTGTTAATCTAATAGTATGAAAAATTAAAACTAGAAGACTTTGAAAGTTTCAATGCAATTCTTACGGAGCTTATAATATTAATTATTTATTTATTTAAACAGTGCTAGTGCAAATGTGACTGAAAAAGAAACATTATGCTACTATATGATAATGCTTTTAAGTTCGTTAAGTAATATTGGTAACTTAATCCATGTATTAAAAGAATCCGACCAAACAGTTCAATATGTTAAAAGATAAATAAAAACGTTGAAATTAAAGGAAAAGGAGCATAGAAAAGTATGTTATTTTAAAGGAAAAAAACTGGAGCAGGTTTTAAGTGCGAAAACTATGGATAATTTAAGGCACAATGTATAAGAAGGAAACAAAGCGATACTTTATGGAAGCAAGATAGTGTGCAGTAGCAACAAAAAAGGAACCTACAATAACAACAACAGCAGCTGCGATACCAAGTCACCCAAGGCTAAGGTCATGGAGCTTGTAAAGGTTCTAGTTGACATCGTTAACGAGGTAGTTTGAATCGGAATAATAAAGTACATTACAACGATGGCGGTAACGTGAGTAGTTTCAATGCAAAAATTAAGAAAATACCTAATGAGTTACGTATTTCAGTAAACATTTCTGCTAGTAAGATTTAATAGTGCCATTAATAGTAGTTACTTAGATAATGTTCTAAATGGCAACCTATATTTTTATGAATTTATTGAATAAAAAAATTCTGTAAACGTAAAAGTAGGTGATGGTCGTGTTTGGAAAGTATCTAAAGTTAGTAATATTAAAAATAAACTTAATATTTAAGAAAAAAGTAAAGTAATACTATAAGAAATCTCTTCAACATAAAAGAGATAAATAGAAATCTAATAAGTTTTGTAGGAGTTACTAAAGTTAAAAAACTGTTTCAACAGGTGACGTGTCACAAATTTTTAAGTCAAATGAAAATTTAGTTGCATTGGCTATTAAAAATATTATTATCTGTTACATGACAAGTGAAATTATAAAAAGTAGGGTTAATTGTATAATACAAAGTAAGTTAACAGAAAAAAAGTTTAATAGAGCACTAGGGCATGTAAATTTTTAATACTTTAAACCAATGCACATTAAATAAATGCTTAGTTCTTTGTTTCAAGAGTTTGAGTCAGATTTTCTGAAATGTGGAGCTTTTTTAGGAAACAAAATGCATAATTTGCTATTTTACAATGACAGGTAAAGAGCTAAAGATATTTGAGAAATAGTACGCACTGATTTGAAAGTACCTCTTAGTACTATTGGTTTAAATGTCGAGAAATATTTTGTAGGTAGTAATTATGATTTTAGTAAAGTAGCCTAGGTTTGTTGTATTAAATCAAAAAAATAGGTGTATATTTGCTTTGACAACTATGTTTATTTAATTTAACGTAAAACAGAAAAAAAAATCAAGATGTTATAATGTAAAGAGAAATACGAATAAGTATATAAGTAGGTTCGCAAGCGAAAGAGGTACTTCTTACAAAGCATGATTACTTTATGAGCATGATTCAAATGGAACGGCAGGAAGTATAATAGGAATGATATAAATATGTCTCGATTTTTACTGAAAGAAGTGAAGGTACATAATAGATCTCCGCCAGAAGTAGTTGAGATGGTAGTTTATTAAAAAAGAGAATTACTACTAATACTGTTAGAAGAAATAAAACGTCCTTCAAAATTATGTTTGGAGAAAAACCTTGTTAAGAAGTCTATGAATAAATGACGATAAAGTTCTTAGTGAGAACACTAGAAAAAAAAAATATGTGAAATGAGCCAAAAAAGAAGATTTGGAAAATTTTGTTAGGTTATCAAAGTGTTGGTTATAGAGCTCTGATAAATAATGAAATACGATTTGCAAGACAAGTCAATATCACCAAAAATGAAGCGAATTATATTTGCCTAAGATTGGAAAATAAGATTATAAGAATTAGTTCAAATAAAAACAAATTAAGAAATAAACATCGTAATTTAGGTATAAACGACAATAATAAGAATGAAAATTTAAATTGAAGACAATCTACCAGGGGAAAGAAGTCTGAAAGATACAGAGATAAAAAATTTATTTCCTGTAATATTATTTATGGTTATTTAACGATCGCTGTGATACCTGTTTGTTGCAATGATGCGACAAATAGTATGGTTTGATAAATTGAAAAACGCAATAAATGAGAAATTGCAATGTTTAAATGACAACAAGACTTCGATTTCTGAGAATAAAATAAGAGATAAAAAGCCTCTTAATTAAAAATAGGTTCTTAACCTCAGATCTAATATTATTTTAAGGGCTTACTTAGTTGTTACAGGTTATTAACAAAATAATTTAATTGATGACATTGATTTACAAGGTATAAGAATGCAAACAGTAAAAGTTTTACTTCTCTTCTATTGTCAAAACAACTTAATCATAGAACAAATAGATGTTGTGGCATAATAATGTGGGAGGTCCCAAACAACGAGTTTGCAGCCAACTATCTGCTACCTAGGTAAGGGGCTACTGCTGTGACCCTCCTATGCTCAAAGGACTCACCAGATCTTGAACCATATCGTTGAACCAGATCGTTGAATTTTGAAACAATCTACTTATAACTTAATGAAAATTAAAAATATTATTGATTGCAGTAGAAAGCCTCTTCCCTAACGATCTTATGCTTGTTTAATTAAACATAAAGTTTCATTCCTGCGTTCACCATCATGGCCACGGCCCAGAGTTTTGTGTTAAGTGAATTTCTACAAGGTTAATACAAGTGATGATTCTTTAGAGGTTCTGTCTTATCTTAATTATTTTGCTGATGATATTAATTTGCACATAAATTATTTTAATGACGAAGCACGTAATAATTCGAAAATTCTTTATTGTCTAAGCTGTTTTTCATTACATGTCCCTAACTTAAGCGCAGGACGTAACAGTTTTTCTTTCCTTTGTCAACACCCGTTACTTATTTAAAAATTAAAATAAATGAATGCACTGTACAAAATACTATATAGCTATTACTCAGCTTATTTTAAAAATGCATTAAAACTATACCTAAGCTTACGTAAGTTTTCTAAGATTGATAATGTTATTGGGCTGAACAAATCCTTGCTGGGAGTAGCTAGTAAAGCTGACAAAATACTCACAAACTGTAAACAAGGTGAAATCTTCTTTACATTTGGCATCGTCTGATATGAGTCTAGTCAAACTTTTTTCGAAATGAAATAGTGCTGTAGTAGTAATAAAATCTTTTTATTATTTAGGATATCCTTACAGTGCAAATTATTAAAAGACACTTTTATGAAAATCCCGAAGGCCATGCTGCATGGTTACACCAATTCTGTAAATACTTGACAAACTGAGATGAAGCATTAAAGAGTTCTTTCGTAATTTCTTACTATATGAGGCTACAACGAGTGTGATTTTAACTAATATGTAATGAGTTAATGGTTATAAACAATATATTACGGCACAATACCATAAAAATAATTTATTGGCAGGCCAGAACAATACTGTGCACTTTCATCGAATCTTCCGGTGATTTTAGAAAAACATTCTACTGCCTACGTTGACTACATATGTTACGTTACGCACACATCTATCACGTACGATTCTACACTAATTTTTCATCTATATTTAATACCCAAAATGAAATTGTAAACAGAAAATTAAGAGAAACCATCCTGTAGTATAGCTGTCTTCAATAGGGTAGTATTAAATGCCAATGAATGTCCCTTCAGCACGTTCATCACACATAGGTTTTTTTGACAGATATTATTCAAACNATTCTACTGCCTACGTTGACTACATATGTTACGTTACGCACACATCTATCACGTACGATTCTACACTAATTTTTCATCTATATTTAATACCCAAAATATAATTGTATAAAGAAAATTTTAAAAAATTTACAGACATTATCTTAAATCAATCATCAGACATCATATTAATTTAAATTGACAGATATTATCTAAACGTCAAAGGTATATTGTAATAGCATAAGAAATACCCATTAACATGGCAGCTTGTTTGACTGTACTATTATTTTTATGCATAAAACTTTAAAAAAAAAGATATTTAACATAAAACTGTATGAAAAATTACATCCAATGTCATTTATCTGATTTGTAGAAATCTTCTAATCATTTGGGTACAAAAATTTACTTTTAGAATAACCCATTAAATTTTAAAATTGACCCACGAATTAAATCTTAAATAAATTAAGAAACAGAGGATAAAGTGTGCGCGAAAGCATGTACATAAGTACATCCATATAAGAAAAAGAATGGCTAGCTTTACTGTACACATTAGCGTTCCTGTCAGTTCTCTGAACTTTCTCCCACAGACTATGTGAAGAACATCCTTGGATCAAAAAACCTCTTCAATCACGAAAGAAAAGTTTTCAAAAGAATTGAAAACAATAAAAATTAATTATTGTATTCGTACAGTACAAAAAAATTTTTTTGTAGTTTTTGAAAGTTTTGAAAAAATATGAAAAGATTGTATGAAAAATTATTTATTTATTTAAACAGTGCTAGTGCAAATGTGACTGAAAAAGAAACATTATGCTACTATATGATAATGCTTTTAAGTTCGTTAAGTAATATTGGTAACTTAATCCATGTATTAAAAGAATCCGACCAAACAGTTCAATATGTTAAAAGATAAATAAAAACGTTGAAATTAAAGGAAAAGGAGCATAGAAAAGTATGTTATTTTAAAGGAAAAAAACTGGAGCAGGTTTTAAGTGCGAAAACTATGGATAATTTAAGGCACAATGTATAAGAAGGAAACAAAGCGATACTTTATGGAAGCAAGATAGTGTGCAGTAGCAACAAAAAAGGAACCTACAATAACAACAACAGCAGCTGCGATACCAAGTCACCCAAGGCTAAGGTCATGGAGCTTGTNTGGTATCATGCAGTGTAAAGAAAACCGGAAGTACGTTACGAGGGGTGGGGCGAAGGGAGAGAATCAAGCAAAATTCGCTTCTGTCACACTTTTTTTCAAGGTCAAAATCTGAAATCGTTGATTTACCCCCGTGAATAACGCGCCAATAGAAGTATAACTTCATAAGTAGTCTTCTGATTTTAAATTGAAAAGTGAATCTTGCTACTAGTATCAATATTTCTTTATCTTATACTCAAGAAAGTTCACGCTGCATCTAATGTGGCTAAGGCAGTTATGCAACAGTCGTTTGTCATAACTGACAACATGCGAGAGTCTAAAAAAGATAGATGAAGTATAGCAAGGAAACTATGTGTATGCCTTAATTGTTTTAAGAAATGTCATTCACGTTTCAATTGTAAAGTTGAAAGCAGATGTTTTTATTGCAAGCTTAGACATAACAGCTAACTTCATAACAGCCATGAAAATAAGTTGTTAGGCTCTAAAAAATGTACTAATGCGATTCCAAAATCTATTGTTGCTCCTAATTCAACTAAAATTAAACGTCTACTGTTAAGATATCTTCACGGCTATATAAACAGTCACTCCTTTAATTTCTAGCTCTTACAGTTCGTGGTAAAAAAGTCGTTTCAAAATATTTATTACTTTCTAGATTAAAGTTTAATTGTGTAAGTCGTCAATTCTAAGACTTCTGTTTCTAATCATTACTGACATAATAATAAATTCATAAATCTTGATGCAAAAGGTGTGGCAAAGTGATATAGTATAATATCAATCTTTAGAAAAGAATGAGATTGAGCTTGGATTAGAATGGTTTAAAAATATCAAAACTTTTTATTCTTGTAAAATACCAAAATGCTGTAAAGTTAAGGGTAGCAAATTTGTATTCAGTAAATTGTACATTTTCTGTGATGCAAGCTCTCAAACTTCATCTGTTGTAGCCTACTCAAGGTTCATTTTTAAAAATGAGAACTTCCACACGTCTCTTATTGCCTTAAAGAGCCAGATTTCTCCTAGATAATAACATTTCTCTCTATTTAACTTAAAGCAACCACTGTAGTAGTAGAACTTGCTGATTTAATTATACAACAGATAGTATTGAATTTGATAATTGATGGTCCACTCGTAAAAGACATTTTGATAAAAAGCCGTTTGAGTAATACTTTAAAAAAAACTAAATCTTAAAAATGGAGATGGGTTCCTTTGGTTGAACATCCTACAGATGGCACAACTAGACTAAATTCAGAAATTTAAGGTGGCTATAGTCAGTAGCTTGTGAGACATCAGTTTCTTCATAAACAAGAAAATTTTTCGCTATTAAAAAAAAAAAACTTTCTGGTGATTCAGCAGAAAAAGTAAGTTTAGCTCTAAATTATCTGTTAAAATTCCAAATCTTTAAAATTTTGCTTATCTGTTAGATTTTTAAAGATTTCGTTATGAGATAAAACTAATCAAAGGAAGCTTTTTTATTATTTTGGCTCATGATATTTGGCTTGGCATAAGTAATCACTGACTTGCAGCATTTTGACAATGTGGAAAATATGTGGCTTAAATTAATTCAATCTGAATTTTTAAAATAAAAGGGAACTTCCAAGGAATAGCAAAAGTTGACGATGAGAGAGCCATTTATTACAATTAATTCCATTTTTGCATAATTTAAGTCCCTTACGCATAAATGGTTGGGTTTAATTCTTCCTAAGAGACCGACTAAGGTACGTGCCTCTACTTTAAGAAAGAGAATATCTAGTGATTTGCTTAATAATTGAGCATTATCACAAAAACTTCTTTCGTAAACGTACTGACATCATTTAAAACTAAATAAGACAACAATTTCGAGCTCATGGCGCTTAAAGAATATTAAAAGACATTGTACATAGAGGTAGCATATGCAGAGTTTCAAAAACCCACCCTCTCAGTAAAAAATAAAGTAATGTCTCTTACTTATATCTCGGTTACTAACTTCGCCTCGTTACCTTTCACGATCTTAATTATTTTGGACCAATTTAGGTAAAAATCGGTTGAAGACGTGAGAAACGCTGCAGTGCATTGTTTTCGTGTTCAATTGTTAAAGTGACATGCAAAATTTGCACATGGTTCAAGGACAGACTCAGCGATCATTGCAGTTCAAAGGTTCACAGCGAGAAAGGATATTCCACAAAATTTTGTTAGTGATAACAGGATTCATTTCAAAACAGCCAACAAAAAATTAAAAAAAAAGTCATTTTGTCCTTAAACAAAAAGGTTCGATTAGAATTATTTTTCAAAAATAATTTTTCCTGGAATCCACCAACTGCTTACATCATTAGAGGCGTTTGAGAAAACTTTGTAAGTAGCGAAAAGAAACTCTAACGATGTTTTAAAAAGTACAAGCTCTATACAAGGAGACACATATAACCTCTGATTCGATTCTTGACCCTTAACACATGTATATCCGGATCGTAACGACAAAACAGCTCTGACTACAAACTCTTACCTTTTTGGTACCTTATCTAGTACTGTACGCCTCACTCATCTTATTTGAAAGTCTAAGTATTGAAGATATCAATGGAAGATAGTCCAGGTTTTTTTCAGATTCTTTTTGGTACTATTGGTCTCAAGGATACTTACTAATATTATAACCTCGTAAAAAATGGTTCAATACCCATAACAGTCTAAAAACAGGAGTTTTAGTTTTATCATTCGATAAAAAACTACCTAGAAATCATTTAAAAAAGAGTATAATTACAAAAACTTTTACTGAAAACGACGGCAGAATACGTGTCACTAAAGTAAAAACAGCGTATGGTCTATTTTCTTGTCCTAGTCGTGAACTCGTTAAATTTGGATCTTTATAAAAAAAAAATTAATAACTTTGTTGTTTACTACTGTCTTACTTTGTATTTCTGTAACTTTACCTTTGATTTGCATTACTATTTTTATGTAAATGCTGTAATCAGCCAAAAAATAGCTAGGGTTTCTGGGTAGTAGGTACAAAGCAAGGGGAAGTGATAGTGCTTTTTCCAGAGCCATTTTTTTCTTTCTCTGTCTCTCAGCGAGATGGAGGGGGCTACGCAGTGTTTTACTGACTAAAGAAAACACGAGTGATTGGCTATTTAAGAGCGTATACACAGTGTTCCTTCGTTTCATTTTTTGGTTGCTACAATCATCCAACATAGCAACGCATTGTTTGACAAAAATTTTTTTTAGAGCCTTTTCAACACGTACTTCACATTTTACGGAATTTGCTTTTAAATAAACTATTTATTTTATATTAGGTTCGTTTGTACTTTTATACCTTTATATTAAGTATATCAAAAAATATGGAAGGAGAATGGGATTGAAAGATGACTCTCTTATATTACGAATAGGATACGAAGATCGAGAAAATGTATGAAAATAAAAAAATGTATGCAAAAAGTTTTTTATTATTGCATAGAGAGATACATGGCGCTATTATGAACAGTCTAAGAAAGACGTTCAGAAAACTCATCACAATATAAGAACTATGCAAAATTATTTTATCGTGAGTTAAACAATCATCAGAAAATAACCTTATTTACTGTTACTTAACATTCATCTAAATAGAAAATTATTTATGAGCATCGTTTATCAACTTAATAAAAAATTTATCCGCATTTATTATTAAGCTCCACAACCAACACAGTAACTATTATCAACTCCCCATTATCAAGTCTGTTCAAGCTTAATATTTGATCACCTAAAGTGTTTCTGTATAAATTTGTGTGCATATTTACAAAAATTAACAAGTTGTTTATAAAGAAGTAAATACATAAATTGATTTATCGCATTAAAAACGAGTTCAAACAAAAATTTTTTCGATAGGAGATTGAGATTTTATACGCTGCTAAGTATCGCTACTAGAAAACATTGATTTTAGAATACGATACCAGTAGCGTATTGATTATTGACTTTGTTGTTAATAAGAAATGAAGAAAAAAAAATTTTTTACAAGTTACTGTCACATTGTAACAATAATCTTAGTATTGCCATATTTTTTAGGCAATGTATGTTATTAAGGCAGAATATTTTTGATGTTGTGGTAAAATATGCATTCTCTTTTTATTTTTTATAAAAGATCACACGAACACTAGTTAAATAATACAATCTGATTTTTTGACGTGTTGGTTTGATCAAAGGGTCAGTCATGTGATATTAGGAGCTTTGTACGGTACATTATCTAATAAATTAAAAAAAAAGGAGTCAGGAGTGTTGGAATTTACATTTTATATGGTGTACAAAACACGATCTTATTTTGTGCGCACATGTCTGTGTTGAGAAAGAGAGAGAGCGTGCACCAACTATTGTATACAGTCGCGCTCGTATGATTAGTCTCAAATGCGCGCCCGATCTATTCACATCGCTAATGTTATTTTGTACTCTATATATACACGTAATAAATAAAAGTTTGTTTTATTCGCACTTAATGCATTTCATTGTAGACACCTGTACTCCATGCACATCCCTGCACCTCATCTATTATTAGAAGCTACAGGTTATGGGCCCAGGGTGGCGTCTAGTGCGTGAGAGAATAGTTGGTGATCGAAAAGACTTTGAAAAGCTCTACGGCGCGATTTGCGTGTTAAACGTTTGGAGCGAAGTGCGTGAATATTCAAGATGGCCTTCAGCAATCTCAACAAGATTGAACCTCTCCGCAAGGATAACTACGACACTTGGATAATTCAGGTAGAGGCGATTGCTGGGAATACGTCAATGGATCAAAGAAGAGAAAAGTCATTATGAGTACATCTAGTCAGGACCATCGAACTGAAGCATACGCGTGGGACGCAGCAGATGCCAAAGCGTGATCCGAGCTAATATTAGTGATTGGCCCTTCAGAGCTGAAACAAATAAAATCCTGCAAAACATCATATGCGGTATGGATGAAGCTTCAGAGCATCTATCAATCGAAAGGACCAGCGCGAAAAGCTACGCTTTTAAAGCAATTGGCACTGCGAAAAATGGTGGAAGGCGACGACGTCAAGACTCACATCGATTTGTTCTTCGACGCCATCGACAAGTTGGAGACCATGGACGTGAGTGTCAACAACGATCTACTTGCACTGCTGCTGCTGTACAGCTTGTTTAACTCCCTCGAGAATTTTCGAATAGCAATCGAATCACGCGATAACTATCCAACGGCCGAAAATTTGAAAATCAAAATATTAGAAGAGAGTGAAGCAAGGTCAAATGGCAACAGCACCGAGCGCGGCGACAACGCGTTATACGCGCGAAAGTTTTGTAAACAAAGAAGCAACGGGGCACAGCAGTGAAGTGATTTAAATGGCGAACGAGCCAACACTCAGAACTCATCTCAAGTCATACGATGTTTTTAAAAAACTCGGTGTAAAAATTTCGGACACATAGCAATTGAATGTCGTTCAAAGAAGCCAGGAAGTGCTCAAAAACCCCAAGTCAAGGATTCAACGAAGAACAAAATCAACAAGGAGGGTGGCGAACAAGGCAACATCGCGATAGCTCTACTAGCAGATACTGCGATAAAAAGAACGAGAGATTTGACGTGGTGCCTCGACAGCGGTTGCACGTCATATATGTGCCACGACGAGATGGCGTTCGCCGATATGAAGCCTACCCCAGGAGAACATCTCAACCTTGCCAGCAGCGTGTCAGCATTAATACGAGGTAAAGGTAATGTGTGCGTGTCCACAAAAACACCGAATGGTGATAGAGATTTTGAATTAGGCAACTTTTTTTTTGTACCAGAGCTACGAGCGAACTGGCTATCAGTTGCAAAAATACCGGATAAGGGTTTTAATGTAATTTTTGGGCCCGACGAGGCCGTTGTATGCAAATCGGATGGTACGGTTGTCCTTACCGCGGAGCGTGAAAATAATTTGTATTATATAAAGACGTCGACAGCGATTTGCGAATTTAGCATCAAGTCAAAACATTGAGCTGTGGCATAATAGATTAGGCCATGTACACGAAGAAAGCTTACGAAAAATAAATCGTAATAAAAGCGTTCAAGGTATGTGTTTTGGTAACAATGAGCAATTCAAAGCGTGTGATGTCTGTTTACGTTCCAAAATTTGTCGATTACCGTTCGAAAATAGCTCCGATCGAAAAACAAAAATATTAGAAATAACAAGCACAGACGTGTGCGGGCCGATATCTACAGAATTGATAAATCGTAAAAGATATTTTGTTGTTTCTATTGACAATTCTACACGATGGTACGAGGTTTATTTTCTGCGGAATAAAAACGATGTATTCGCGGCTTTTGAGTAATATTAAAGTTCCGTAGAGAATAAGATGGACGCGAAAATAAAATATCTACAATTGGACAATGGAAAAGAGTTTGTAAACAAAGAGTTCAATACGTTCTTCGATTCGTGTGGTATAAGCCGGCGACTTACGGTAACACATACACCACAACAAAATGGAATCGCTGAGCGCAAAAATCCTACATTAGTGGAGATGGTGTGGTGTCTACTATTACAGGCCAGGCTTCCGAGAAAGTTTTGGGCTGAGGCGATTAACACCGCAAATTATATTTAAAATCGATGTCCGTCTCGATTGCTCGATGGTGAAAATGCTTATTATCGGTGGTGTTGGACAAACCTTTACCTCGAAATAATACCTAGTGCACCGTCCTCCATGGAGTGACCTTCTTTCTGTCCTCGCCATCACCTGGTGCTACCTGGAGTTCGTCTCAATCGTCGCGTAGACTTGGCGGTACAGTTAACTATCGGGCAGTATCGTTCAATGTTCTCCTATGCTCTCTCTTTTTAGATCCCTTTTCTCACTCTTTGCTCTACCTGTCACTTTTTCCTATCCAATTACTCTCTCTTACCCATCTGCTCTCTATGCCGCTCCACGCGATACTGACTGCATTACGGCAGTACACTTTAACAGATTCGCGCGCCCCTCCCGTGTATCCGAAAAATCTCCAACACGCCTAAAAACCGGTAAATTATTGGAGGTTTCAAAAACTAGGGAATTGACGCAGCCACTCGGTGCTAACATCTTTCCAACGTGTTGCGAGCCCTCACTTCTTTCCTTCTCTATCTTACACACATGCTCACCCAATCATACCTCACACACTTTAAATCCCTTTCGGTCCTTCTCTCTCCTCTAGCTCGTAGTCCGCGGCACTGAGAACACACATTAAGTAATGTGTTATGGATGCAAACATAGAATGTATATCTATTATTCTAGGACTCAGTAGCCACCGATGACTTGCCCCGAAGCATAGGTATATAGTGAATACAGAGCGCGCGGTGGCTCGATCGGCTAGGTCGTGGATTGGCACGCGGGAGACCGTGGTTCAATTCCTGGCCATAGTGCAACTTTTTCGGGCAAGTACCTCTGTGATTGTTCACATGTGCTTTTTCACCACGCAATGCTCCTCCAGGAGGGTTGAGGCGACCTTCTCGCAGCAAAAATTGCCTAATTTACCCTACCCCCCCTCCCAGTAATGGGGGGCCTCCCATCCCTTTCCTCATCCCTTTCC
The DNA here is from genome assembly GCF_000648655.2 of Copidosoma floridanum. The sequence goes on from NW_019379741.1 coordinate 1,339,459, forward strand.
TAAGTGCTAAGTGCCCATAGTAGTGCCCTTATTAAGAAGGAGCCGGACGTAGAGCACTATAATATAAAAAAAAAAAGGTATATAGTGACGTATATAGCTTTAGCTACCACGTCACACTTGTAAACTTATAATGATAATTATGATACTTTGATTCCAGTTAGCGAAAAAGTTGATTTTAAAATCAACGAAAAAACAAATGTATAACCTGAATCCTGTTTTTGTTGTTAAAAATCTCGCACTACCTATGCAGTGCGTAAACCCTTGATTAGTCGAAATTTGTAAGTTAATGACAGACGTTTTGATAAAAACCTTTTTAGAAGCAGTAGACCTTTTAATCGGGCAATATAACTATGAACTTTTACTTACACGTGAATCTCATTTTCCGAATGAAAATTTATTTTTGTCTCAAACCTTACTCGGTTAAGCTATACATGGTCGTTTCGACTCGACGAAATTCATGCAGGTAAATACGGTAAATTTTATGAAAGATACTTGAGAGAATATCAATAAACAGGATAAACTTTATTTCGATATTAAAGCATTAGGAGTCGGATATACATTTAAAGAATCTAAAGAAAATCAACGTGCGATAGAAGTTTTAAATGAAACGAGCAGATACTCGTATGTAAACAAAGCCTGGGAGGTATTTTAACTTTGGAAAGACGACTCAGAAGCAAGCATCACCGGACGTTTAACTGCGTTGCGTAGGTATCGGTTGGTAGAGAAAAAGTTAGATCGCGATAAAGAATACGCAGAGTTGAATACCCGAAAAATAAATCGCTTTTTTAAGAAATATTATGCTCAAATAATTTATAGAAGCTCATGTGGATGTAACATTTGTTTTCTACCACACTTTAGTGTTTAACACATAAATAAGCCTGAAATAATACGTTTAGTTCTTGATACGGCTGCAAAAACTTGTGGCATAAGCTTCAATTATTTGTTACTCTCTGGACTGTTATTAAAATCATCATTAGGTGTCTTAATGAGACTTAGACAGTTAAATTTCACCATAAAAGCTGACCTCAGCGATATTTTTTTTGAAGATAAAAATGAAAAAAGACGATCAGGGCACACAGCGATTTTTTTGGAGGGAAAAAATAGGTTTGTCAGAATACTGAATGACGTCTGTGTTATTCGGCGCGAAGTCGTCTCCATGCACGGCACTTTTTATAAAAAATAAAAATTCTTGTCTATTTCTATCTCAGTACCCCGACGCGGCTAATTATATAATAGAAAACTATTCTATGGACGATTACTTGGATAGCTGTAAATCAAAAAAAAAGCTTTGGAGCGGGTTTTTCAGGTAAGAGAAACAAACAAACATGCAAATTGGGAGATGAATGGTTGGGCGAGTCATTGCACTTTAGTTTTATAGCGAAATGACAAGAGAGATAGTAAAGAAAGATTAATATCGGTAGAGAAAGATTAAAATATAGAGAAAATTTTATGCTTGTATTGGCTGAATATGAGTAACACATTAGCTTTCAAAATTAAAATTAGTAAAATCACACCTTCCTTGTTTAGTGGTAAAGAAATTCGAACCAAAATATTATTTTTGGCTATAATTATGTCTTTTTTTGATCCGTTTCGTTTTTTGACACCATTTACGGTTTAATCGCAGATTCTAATGCAAAAAATATGGTCGAAAAGAATTAGTTGCGAACTAAAAGACGTTTAAAAAATTTCAATTGTTAAAGTTTCGAATCGTGCCCAATTATTTTATACGCTGATACTTTTGCTCAGCTTATTGCTTATCTTATCACGAGAAATTAATGCATTTTAATTATGAGAGTGTCATTAACGAATTGAGGCCAAAGTTTTAGATTGTAGGGATGAAAAAAAGCTTACGCAGCTTAGTGAGTCAGTGTAAAGGTTGTAAACTCTTACGAGCGAAGCCAGTAAGCCCGATGATGGCAGCCATGCTGTTTGCTAGATTAGGTTATCATTTGCGTCCCTTTATTTTTTTGTGGACTTGATTCTTCAGGCCCATTAATTATTAAGATTTGAAGACGACGAGAAAAGTGCTATGGCGCATTTCTTACCGGCATGACAACTCGAGCGTGCCATGTCAAACTGGCATATTTACTTAGCGGGGAGTTCGTAATTATGGCTCTTATACGTTTTATCGCTTGTCAGAGACGTCCTATTAAAATTTACTGTGATAATGCAACTAACTTTCAAGGAACGAGTATCAAGCTAAGAAAAGCTATGGAAGAATAAGAAACTAACAGATTAACAGAATTTGCAGCACAGAAAAGAATTGAAAGGATTTTTAATCCTCCGAGTGCTTTTCACATGGGTGGTGCTTGGTAAAGACTGCTTCATTCTGTAAGGATTTCTTTCAATGTTGTCTTAAAGGATCATTGCATGACAGAGAAAGCGGTATTAATGGTTTTAGCTGAGATTAAGCATTTTTTGAATTCGCGGCCTCTATCTCATGTATCTGTTGACCCTCAATATCAAGAAGCACTAACACCTAATTATTTCTTAATCGGAACATCCTTAGGCAAAATAAGATTTGGTGGTTACGATAAACGGTAAAGTCGTTCTAGTAAACATTGGTGGATAGCTCAACATTACGTGGACTGTTTTTGGAACTGATGGTTAAGAGAGTGTCTTCCTACGCTGATTTCACGAAAAAAATAGCAAATCAAAGAAGAATTACCTCTAAAGAAAAATAATATTGTACTTATATCAGATAACAGTTTACCGTGGAATCAGTGGAGGAAAGATGTGATTACGTGTGAATTGCCAGAAGCAGATGGAGTGGTGCATCCGGCTGAAGTACAAACAGCGAATGGTATTTTATTAAGACCTGCAAGAATGTTGGTACTTTTCGTAGAAGTGCAAAATTCAGAGATCTTGCATGGGGGAGAGGATATTTCTGATATAATTAATTATTTAAATTGTTAGCTTTTTTCGGCTGATATTGATTTTTTAAGGAAGAAGAATGGTATGTAAGAACTAATGGGGGTTTGTAAAAGGAGGGAGGTAATAAATAAGGAGAATAATTAGAAGATGAGTTTGTCTTCTCTAGAGTGATCGGCATGGCGTGCACTATAATTCTGTTGGGTGGTAATCAGTCGTAGCCGCTTTCCATTTTAGATGGAGGATGGGGTGAGGGAAGATTTTCTTTTCTCGTAGACGGAGGCCAGATGCGCTAGAGCCCTAACGTCCGTTGTTATGGTTTATTTTCTAGTTCCTCTTGTTTTTTTATAATAAGTTAACAGCCAAGAAGAATGTATTTTAATTTTTTTTTTTTTTGTTAATCAAAGCGAACACATTAAAGTTGTTACAAGTTTTGTTAAATAAAAACCCGTTTAGAACGTTTCTTTTTGTCCTTTCCTTCTTTATGGGCAGTAGCTAGTCTGTTTGGTGACACTTATTAATGTGAGATAGTTACGATAAAAAAAAATGAAATACCAAGTAACAACATTCTTGGATAAATACAGTCTTCACCTGCATTTCTTAGTGAACGTCATGACGGCAGTCACTTAAATCAATAACAAATGAATTCACTTCCATTGTCACCTTAAAATTCAATTTCTTCTACTATAGTTAATAAATGGATCGCTGAAATAATGAACGAATTTGTTGCAAACGCAAATCTCATTAAAGCAAAATCTCCAATTAAATTTTACAGAAATAGTCCTACAAAAAGTAAATTACAAAATTTTATTGATGACTTTTGCAAAAAAAGTTTATTACCTATGGAACAAAATAGTATTGAAGAAAGTAACAACAACCCTTTTAACTAAATACGATATCAAGAAAACTTCTAATCAACATATTTTCCTGCAAGCAAGCCATACCACAGCGTTAGAACCCATATAGCAAAATTGAAACTTGGCTCGTAGCAAGAAAGTAACGAAAAATATAAATCCTGTTAGAAATCCGTCTAGTTAAACTTATAAAATAAATAAAATAATATTTTAAAGCACTCGTAAAATTTTACTTACACCATAGATGATTATATTCATTTTATTACCAAGAATGTAGATTTAAAATCAATAAAAAATATACTTTTATCAATAAAAATAAACTACTATCAAATATAAGAGCTATATAGAAAGAGAGATTATTAGATGTTTAACCAAAATTGGAAGACGTTATTACTATAAAAAATTGAAATCGCAACATATTGTCACTAGTTGTGAACAAAAGTTTACTGATGAAGTAACACCTAGCTTTTTACATACCTACTTTAAAAACCTTGCAAATGCAATATCAGTAAAAGAAGTTAGCATTACTTGTATTTATAGAAGAGACAAACTCACTGATAATTTTTTTAGAGGAGAAATGCTATTGATTTTATATGAAAAATGACGTCACTTTTACCTTACAGTAAAAATTTGTTTTGGCGCATGTACTTACACAAACCTAGAAGATAGAAAGGAAAAATTAGTTGAATGTCATACTAGCTTATTTGTAGGTCATAAAGAAGTAGTAAAAACATATAAACGGATACGAGAAAAATATTTTTGGAAAGGAATACGCAACGACATAACTGAATGCATACAAAAATGTAAAATTTGCCAGGAACAAAAATTAGCCCACACCAAAACTAGAGAACCTATGTTAGTTACAAATACACCATCAGAAGTATTTTACAAAGTCGCTATAGATACAGTAGTCACTTTTCCACGAAGTACATCTGAAAATGAGCACATTCTAACAATGCAATGTGACTTACAAAATTTTCTATTGCAGCTCTTGTTTCTAATAAACAAGAAATAACTATAGCCGATGTGTTATTAAGATGTTTGATTTCAACTTGCGGCATTTGTAGAATCATTTTCATGGTCAGTGACGAATCCAAAAGTTCTATTCATCAAGTATTGACGGAAGTATCAAAAATTTATGGATTCTGTTTCGCTCTCATTAGTGCATATCATCCACAATCAAATGGTTTGTGAGAAAGAAGTCACGCTATTTCGAACATTTTTTTAAGAACTAACGTTAAAAACGAAAATGACTGTTCGCTTTGCAATGCATGAGTACATTACTTCAGTTCATTCAGCAACAGGTTTAACACCTTTTAAACTTGTTTTTGGTAGACAGGCATGTTCTTCCAATCCAATTCCAGATGAATTCTAACTAGAAACATACAGCTCGTATGCTAGTGACCTTGTTCGCTGTTTACGAACAGTCGAAAAAATAGCTCATGATAGAAAGAAAATATTAAAGCAAAATACAAAATCACATTATGATTATAAGTCAAAGTCACAAGACTTAAAAGTTAAAGTGACAGTCTATGTGCTCAAATAACCCGGGAAAGAAAAATTATATAGAATTTACAACGAAATCTTCGAAATTAAAGAAATAAAGAAATATTATAACGTGGTATTCAAACTGAGAAACGGAAGAATAACTACAAAATGTATTGACAAAATAAAACCCAGATCCCAATAAGAATTAAAAAAAAAAAAAAATAGAAAATTCAATTATTTTGTTGTTGCAGATTGATCCGATTGATGTATTTAGTAAGAACAGTGCCTTTCTGATTCTGCTAACATTAAGGCCCGGAATAATAACAAGCAAAAAACGAATATCTGAAAAACCTTACGACCACATGCTTTTAGTACATAATCTCGGTATAAATTATGAATACACTAATAAAGTCAGACTAATTCGTACCGAATGGCACGTTAGTACAACTTTAGATTTTTGTAGCATTGAAGACTAAACTGAACTTTACCATGAACAGCTAAATACTGTATTTGAAGATTGTACTAGAGCCCTTGAAAATCAAGAATTCAAAAATTGAATACCTAGATACAGGTTAAATAATATAATTTGTTTAACAAAATCAACATACAAAGATTAAAAACTATTTTTTACACCTAAAATACAATTACGTAGTAAAGAAGCAAACTCTAACAATATAGTAAAAGTTATCCTTAGCCACATAATAATGAGACGAGCACCATTGGAATTTGTAGGGTGGATTTCAAAAAATTTGTTTGATTCTATGGATTTGGATAGTCGGTATGAAGTAAATACGAATGTAAATAATTTTTTCAGCTTTAATTAAACAATTTTTTACTTAAAAGCAGAACAGATCTACATTGTACGCTCAAATCTCTAAAAATATATATAAAATCAAGAAGAGATGGAAGACATGATAAAAAAGTTATGAAAAATTTGAAAAGTTTAACCAAAGAAGCATGCTGGTTAGATAATTATAATAAAAAAATGAGTATGAAATAGAAGTATTGGAATGGACTAACTCTTTCGAAGAATCCCTATTCTTTATACTTCGTTCTTACAAAAATCTTATTCGTGCAATGGAAAGCACGTTATAAAGACACCTGCATCCACTAATGATACAAAACGAAGAACTGTTAAAAATTTGTAATGAAACTAATTCATACAAAAAAGAGCATACGCTACCATAGGACGACTTAACCGTAACACTTAAACGCCTGCACGCACTGTCAATAACAAACGCAGTAATAATAGAAGGTAGATTATCTGTTAAACTTAGTTTTTCATTAATAGGTAGAGAATAATTCAGTATTAATGCTATGCACTCGATTTCAGTTTCAAAAAATTAACACTCAGATTTAAAAGGATATGTCAGCATTAGGCACTGACATAGTGACCCAGATAGATAACAAAGATCGTGAGAAATAATCTTTAAATTTATTTTCTTATCGATGAATTTTTAACTAATTGCATTAAATATAAAAAGATTCTATACTGCCGACCAAATATGCCTAATTATAAAAAGATATACATAAACCTCGTAAATTCTCTTTATTAATAAACCCATCAACAGAAGCATTGAAAACTTGTCAAATAGTATCATATAAGTCAACCGAAATTCATTGGATAAGATCCGAATCCATTGAACAAAAGTTATATTTTGTACAAAATACTACTACAATACAAGTAATGTGTGAAAATAATCCTTCAATCACACAATCAACTGAAATTAAAATACAAGGTACGGAAATACTAACAATCAAGAGTAACTGTATTGCTCATGCTCCCAGCTACACCCTGTATGGAGTCACAATACTAAAGCTAACAGAGACTTTCTACTATAGATCAGAGGTTCTCTACAGTTGAGCAAATTTATTAAGCCTCCCTGATATCAAAACAATTGAAATCGACAATCATAATTTCATTCTTGATCTACAAAAGGAAAAAAAAACCGAAATAAATAAATAGACAGAAGAAATTAATGCAATAGCGTAAGCTAGACTGAAGAAAACTTTTAAAGATACAGCAATAAAAAAACAAGTTACCTATTAAAAGACAGTAATAATTTATAGAAGCCTAACAGTTAATTTAATTGTTACAATAGTCCTTGTTCCAATTTCATTAAGATGAATCTTAAATTTAAAAAAGAAATCCACTTATTTACCACAATTTATGTATAGAGCTAAACCAAGTACATCAAATGAGCCTCAAATTTTTATAACGCAACACAATACTCTAAAAAAAGTACGAAAAATTGTGAAAAATCCAGCACCACCAATCCTCGACAGAACAAGAGATGATAACTTGCTGATAGAAGGTTACTAATAATATATTAAAGATTTGAGCAATAAAACAGTATAAAAATACCTTGTAAAATAAGTGTATATAATAAAGTACCTTACCAACGTTTTGATTAATTGTATAATATTAACATTATACTTAATTTCTAGAACTACTTTAAATAAGCTTTGATCTCAAGCCAAGAAAGTCTTGAATAAAACCAGCAAAAGGAAGCCTAATCACACTGCTCCTCTTCTCTTCCTTCACCTTCTCTTTGGTAGTGCTAAATCACAATGCTACAGTATAAGCAAACGTTATTACTACTATACTTACTGCATGTCACTGAAAAACATAATATCCACACCATAAATATTATGCTTCAATCATTCAACTAACAAAAAAAATATATGGAAAAAGCACACAGCAGAACAAATACCTAACGCACGCATGTTTATTTTACAACTTGATATCTAAACTCCATTACAATAAAAGCAAAAATGTAAAATAATTGATCAGTTCAAGAGATAAAAAAAAAATCAAAGGAAAAACTTCCATCGACATAAAAATTGTGATAATTTTTCTCATCAACTTGCGTGAATTATTGATCAATCTGTTGTTGCTGAGGGCAGCAACAATATAAGAAGGCGGGTGTAACATCCCCTGTTAATACGAATTATATTATAACTAAAAGCTATCCGTCCATCAAGTTCAGATAAGACGTATTGTAAATATAAAGTAAGCTCATATGATAAGAAGAGCTCATACGTCATTTGTGTGTAATAGCTTTAAGGTTGAATGTTCAGTAATATGCTGACATATGGAAAAGCTGGCCTCTTTGTAAAAATGTATGTAAATTTTAAAATCGTATTGTATGCATAAATGAGTAATTAGCTTGCTCATTGATTGTTTATTTCTAATAACACCGATTTTTAAATTTGTAATTAGTTCATTATTTTATTATATTCGGAATTGATTGTAAAGTTCCCAGGAGAATTGGTTTTAAAATTTGTGAGCTAACTGTTGCAATTGAACTTGTATTTGGTGTTCTTTTATTGCTGATGCAAACTTTCATCATCACTGACCCAAAAAACTCAATCATCCTTGTTAGAAAAATGTGATAAGTACTGTTGTATTGTTATTTTTTTACACATGAAATCATAATATGTAACATAATCGGGCAAGCCTACTGTTTTTCTGTCAATGCAATCTGCAAAAACATCACTCATTGGTTGACCTAATTCAACCAAACGCCTTTCTTACTCGCTCTGACACTGTAAAAACTCACCACCAAGAGGAAAAATCGCTCTTTTTACATTTGTCACCTGTCCTCTAAGGTTTTAGTCTACTTTTGACTCTCACTACTTGCGAGTACCTTATACAAGTAAGGCATAACGTGTTGGCTAAGGCAACTCAGGTGCAGTTCGAGAGTATCGATAATATTAGTCTCCGCTAAGAAACATGAAACAACGAAAGAGGCCCATTGAAAGTGGTTCTGGCGATATCAGAGAAGGCAGAAACCGCAACCCCTTATAGGCCACGAAAGTATGAATAATCACTGAAAATTACTGCATGAAGCATGAGGGAACTCCGAAACAGTAGTAAGAACAGTCAGTGACAGATGTACGTTTTTCATCAGTAATATAATTAATATTAAAATCTGTGGAATGATCTTAATGGACTGTATCTAAAAGAATACCTGTTTTAAATTGTTTTAATAGGAGAATTAAAAATTAAACATTGATAAAATCAATATCATTTAAATAATAACTTTTACTTAACTAAAAAGAACAAATAAAGCTTATAAACTAAATCCTAAGAGACCCATGAAAAACATTATAATAAAACGGTTGAGACCATACTTTAAACAAGTCCGGTCGTAACACTCGTATCCTGATTTGAGTTTCATTAGGCTATAGCCATTTGTATGACAAGAACTAAGGACCATAGTTTTCACGGCTTATCATTATTTTATTTTCGTGGCTGCTTGTCTATTGTTGTTGTCTTTTTAATGTCTGTTTTTAACAATTTTTTCACGACATGTAGTTATCCAACTAAATGAAAGACGTTGGTTATTGTTCCTTTGGCAAAGATTTTTCGGCCAGCCAACCGTAATGACGTGAGACCTGTTGCGAGCCTGGGCCACTTCGTGAAGGTTTTCCAAGTGATGGTTGCATGCAGAGTTTCTTTACACCTAGAAATCCATAATTTACTATCTCCGATGCAGTCTATCCTTGGATGCTATCGCAGTATGCAGTCAGCGCTTCTGAAGATTACCGAAGACGTACTTTAGAGTAAGGAGCGTAGGTCAATTACTGTCCTCGTTTTATTTAATTTTCGAAGGGCATTTAATTCAATTAATTATGCCATACTTTTGCGCACCATGATTAGTATGGATTTCTCTGCTGACAGTATTAAGTGTTTCCACTCGTATTTAGCGGATAAGTATCCGACGGTGTTAGAATTTAACGGTGGTTCTACGGTTTTTTTTTAACAGCAATCTGGGGATATCGTGGAGATCTTCCACGAGCTCTCTTGTTTCTCTTATTTTCATTAACTTTGTGTTGTCGGTACTATGCCGTAATATGGGTGTGCTCTTTGTAGATAAGCTGCAATGTTATATTTAGTGCGTCCCATCTGATGTGCACGAAGTGATTCACTTGTTTAATTAGGATACTAGTCGTGTGGTTGCTTTGGAGGATGAATTCGGTTTTTGTTTTAGTTGGACTAAGCTTCAGGATATTTAACTTGGTACTTGCTAACAGCTAATGTGCGTTATCAGGGTGGCTTAGCCACCTACCAAGGCTAGCACGCACATTGTTTCTTTGCGTGACTACGTAAAGGGTTTGGGGATCCACTTTGTCGATCATCTCTCTTGGAATAAGCACGCAATAGTGGTATGTTCGTTTACAAGTGCACCGTGTCCTTTACTGTTTACAATGTCAGGAACGATCGCAGTCTAGTGAGTTTAAAACAAGGTTGGCAACAGCACTCGTTTAGCTGCATTTTCATTAATTCTATTAGGTTTTCGCGGACTTTTTGGGTACTTGGCTACAAAGTTTGACTGTTTCTGCAATACTATTGTTCGATTTGTTTTTTTTCAACCTTAGACGTAATGCTGCCTTGAGACGGTGCTACGCTAGATCTAAGTAGTTGCGCCCTGATGTCAGGCGAAATAATTTTTTTGGTGTCAGTACGTACAAGATACTCACTACTCAGAGAACAACTTATTTGGATGATCTTTTTTCTGTGTTAAAAAAGGGGCTGAGGTGTTCCAAGACGTGCGTACCCTTTCTGTTTGAGATACCTCACACGACACTTGTGCCTTATGTATAATTGTTCTCGCAACTGTCTCTGCGTCTGTAGAGCAGTATTTCAGTACACACTTGTTTTGCTTAAGCTCTGCCCACGTTTGAGATTTTCCCGTATGATTATCTATTAAATGAAACGGGTTATCATAGTTTGTGGTTTGTTCTTGCGGTATTTTTAAACTGATAGTAAAAAGATCTGAGTAAAATTTCGTTTATAATATAGTACTATGATTAATAAATAATCGTAATCATGCACTGTTAGATTTAAAGTAATTTATCTGCGATGAAAATTTTATTTTTGCTGTTATTTATTATGTTTATATGCAATTTTTTTGTAATACCTTGTTGTCATACTAATGTATATTTAATTTTATATTTTAAAATATGTTGTTTTGATAAGTTTCCATTTGGGTGTCTTATCCTTGGCATAAACAAATACTTTTTTCATCAATATCTATTATTCTGCAGTCAGATGCTTTTGCTATCCACTGATACAAATATTGACGCTGTGCTCCCCGTTCTCTCCGCCTTCTAGTTAAACAGCAGCCATGAACAGCATATTTGTGTGTTTGCGCATATAACCTTAGCTACTTGTATAACTAAAGTTACGTTTAACTAAAGTTTAAGCGTAGAGTCAGGTACAGTTATAGCCCCGTAAGGCTTTTTTCTTCTCAGCGTGAGTTACATTCAGTTGCACGTCTAATTTATAAACATATCTTTCTATATTATATAGTTGTTTTTATAGGAGTCAGCCTCTAAACCCCTTTCATCCCCCTCAATACCCCACCTATCCTCTACCTATACTCCTCAAATTACCTTGTTAATCGTTTGTTTTCTTGCTGTTTTAATAATTTATTACATCCTTCTCCAGCCCCCATGCATCTCCCATCCATCCCCGACCCATACCTCTCCATCCCACACCCTTATCTGCAAATACAAAACCTCTTATAAGTTTAAGGGTATGATTGCATTTTGTTTGGTTGTTGATTCAATTGTATTACTTGATACATTAAAAAAAAAAAATAAAAAAAAAAAAAAGAAAATAAAAAGCAACAAACCAGGTGGGATAAATGGGTCATGGGACCCACGGTAAGAACGAGGTTCTTTAAACATGACATGAGTATAAAAACACAATTTCTCAGGTAACTAGGGGGTCGCCAGACCCGTAGGAAGAACGAAGCTCTATAAACGTTAGTACTGCATTCATGTAGTTCACTAAACAAAAACTTGAAAAACGAAAAAAATAAAAAAATAAAAAAAATAGTTCAGTACTCACGATGGTTAAACTTTGTAAGAACGTCGTGCATATATACAGTACTCACGATGGTTGAACTTCGTGATTTTTTTTATTTTTATTTTTTATTCGTTTTTGTAGTTTTTGTTTAGTGAACTACATGAATGCAGTACTAACGTTTATAGAGCTTCGTTCTTCCTACGGGTCTGGTGACCCCCTTGTTACCTGAGAAATTGTGTTTTTATACTCATGTCATGTTCAAAGGACTTCGTTTTTACCGTGGGTCCCATGACCCATTTATCCCCCCTGGTTTGTTGTTTTTTTTTTTTTCCATTTTCTG
>NW_019379741.1:1352707-1362730 GCF_000648655.2 Copidosoma floridanum
TTTTTTTTTTTTTTTTTTTTTTTTTTTTTTTTTTTTTTTTTTTTTAAAGAATTGTTAAAGAAAAAAATTCATAGTGAACGAAAAATTATTGTGGGAAAGTAAAATAAAAATTTGTTTAAAAATTAATTGCTTGTGCGTGTGAGGGGGAATGGTAGGTAAAGGTGTGCAGAAGAGTAACACGGCATCGTTGGCAGATATACATTTATAGTGAGGAGAGGGGAAGTGTGTAGAGAACAGAAGGTGAGGAGGATATGGTAAAGGAAAGAAACTTGAGAGAAAGAGACTTCTTATTAAAAAAAAAAAAATCTGTCGGTTTTAAAATTCCAGCCCCCCAAGTTACGTGACATAAAGAACTTTGTTTTAAAAAACTTAACAATGTGTAACGTTGAGTAACAGTGCACGATACCAATTTTCAGAATAACTAGTTCATTCTTTATTTAAGGCAGTCAACACACGCAAACATTATTAAATATTTATAGCACACGCACACAACAGCATTTAGGTACAGCCACTAAAATAATAACCGACCGAAGCAGCAACATATTGTGCAATCCAGTAACTTTGTGCAAAAACAGTGCACGGTACTGAATGATACTCCGTACTTAGGTAAAAATGCACCCAATACATTGACAGTAAGGTTTAGCAAATCTAGGAATAAAGCTAGAGCCATTAAATGCCCTCCGGCAATCTTTCACTGGATAAGCCGATTTTCACCATTCAAATTGGTTTATTCGCCAAGATAATTATTTATGAGGGAAATGATATCAAACCAGTTTAGTGAGCCAAATAGGATAATTAGCGATAATAACAGCTTTTTACCTACGTAAAGAAAGACGGAAAGAGAAAAGTTATACCAAAACTTCCTTTCTTTATTCTGACGTGATAAGAGCTGGACACGGGAGGAGCAGCCTGCGTGTGTGCCATAAAATTGGCTCATAAACACTTAACCCAATCCTATTTGACCATAAGTCGTTAGAAAACTCTATTTTCCTCATGCCAAAACCTCTTTAACGAGTAGAAATTGTGTATAAAAGCGGCCCGTTCAGGCAAAAAAGCAGTTTCCATCGGATTCCTACCTCTAGTGATTATCCTAGAGAACTAGAGCCCTGCTCCCAGTGCACAAGTTGCACTTAAGTCAAGTCAATGAAAAGTAAATTGTTAAATTGTATATTTTATTTTTCTTTTACCCCAAATCGTTACACACAAAGTTCAGTGTGTGATCCTCACTCTCGTGCGCAGCTGGACAGATCGCCACCGCACACTGGGGCCAAACGAAAACAAAATGTTCAAAACCACCTACAGCCCTCTATTATGAACCAATTTTAGATTTTCTTTTTTATTGTAATCTTCAGATGATTTGCAGCGATCGCTTTCTGCCCGATTTTTTTTTTTCAATTTTACAAATTAGTTACCTAACCTCTAAGGTAGAAAAATCCCATTCTATGCCATAATTATGACTGTATTGTCAAGTTAAAACTTAGAAAAAATTACTTAACCATGATGAATGTGTTTATGAGCAATTTTAGTGAAAATCTAAGTTTGAAAAATGTTTCTTAGTATTTTGAGGTTATGTCGAATAAAAAAACCGTAAAAAAATATTCAAAACCACCCACAACCCTCTGTTATGAACCAATTTTGGATTTTTTTTTTATTGTAATCTTCAGATGATTTGCAGCGATCGCTTTCTGCCCGATTTTTTTTTTTCAATTTTACAAATTAGTTACCTAACCTCTAAGGTAGAAAAATCCCATTTTATGCCACAATTATGTAATATGGAACAGAGAGTCTAAACAACGTGTATTTGTGTACAATTACTTTAGTTTATATAGAGGTACGTAATCCTGACTTTAAAATAAATAAGTACGGAATTGTAATATAATAATTTATTAACGATACTACCTAATAGACAGGTAGTAAAGCCTTGGCATATGGATACGTATTTCCAGCGTCGTGTCATTTTTTGTACATGGTTCGTACAAAAATTAGTTTTGTCTCTCAATTTCCACTTTCATACATTTGTTTGATGCAATCAACAGATTTGATAATGACGTCAAATTTAGCACTGTCAAAACTTACCAGATGGGGAAAAATTTTAGTGTTAAAAAAAAATTCTTTTTCTACAACTATGTACCTAAACTGGCATCATGCTAATAGCATGAATTTCGATCTATACGTCAAGTCGATCTGGTGGACAAAGGAGCTTCCAAAAATATTAAGTATTTTCTATGTGTGTTTTAACATTTGTTATTAACAAACACAAGTGTAGATTTCACCCCCTAGAAACCGTTTTCCGCCAATAAAAAAACAAGTTTTCAACCCTTTATCATTAAAGAAGCAAGAGTTAAAGTAGCAAATATTGTTAAGACTAAATTTTTTTACCGTTTTGTAAAAATTTTATAAAGTATCTTTATGATTAACTATCTAGTAGTATAAATTGCAGTGTATAGTGTAACTACCAAACAATTAAGAGTGTATGCAACTTTTTAGCCATGAGCTACATTTCAAATTTATATACTGTTGTGAATAGTAACTTTGGTTTGTCCAAAGCTTGTAGTATTCGAAAAGCATTTTTTATTGTGAAAAAGTAAGTATTCATGCCTCATAGTTTTGATGCTAATCACTGTTTTGTATACAGCTGTTGCAAACAATTAAGTTTTTTTTTTTTTTTTTGTTATTTTAACAGTATTAAAAGAAAGATAAATTAATTTAAGCGTGTAGAAAATAATAATGTTATTTCCAAGTTTTTATCGTCATACCACATGGGGAGCAAGTGATTTATACATTACGTGCTCAGATGTCTGTCTAAGCATACTCCGTTAAAAAAATTGTGAAATGGTAAGTTTTTTACGTATTATTTATACTATATGTGATACTAAATGCAAGCCTTGCATTATTCGAAGAAAACGGTTTGTTTTATAAGCTTATCGATTAATTATAATTTTAGTAAGAATAACGCGAGCATAAAATATTATTTAAGTACAAACGAAATTATTTATATTCAACTTATTCCATTAGTGATGTACAACTTTCTCGTTTCTTTCTAGAATATGATTTTATTGATATCATTCATTACATACATTTGTACTACTATTTCATTATTATATTCATAGTTTAAATGGACACTCAAATTGTTTCACTGCAAATTGTAAAGCACTGTCTTAAGAAAATTGGTAATTTATTAAAATATAAAAATTCCTGTTCTTGTACTGGTACTTGTTAGTAATATAATTTGAGTCTATTTTGATTTAATAATCTATTTATATAACATGTTGCATTAGCAGTTGTATACCTGCTTATTTACAAAAAAACTATTCCATAAAATTTGTTTATTGAAATTACTAGTTTCAGGTTTTGAATATATCAACAGTAGGTTATGTGAAACCACCCATCTGATTAATAGTTTATTTCAAGATTTAATTATTCATCATGAATAAAGTAACATTCACTCACCACGAATTTTGTTATGTGCTATTTAAATCAAACGTAAAGGAAAGAAATCTCGACTTATTAGTGAATTATCTGAAAGTTACTAAATGATTAGATAAAAAACAACTGAGCACTGTAAAGCAATATCTCCATCATCACTTTCTTCGAATTTTTCAGACGAAATTGAACGTGGTTGCTAATAATATTGATCATTTTAATAAAAAATATGCAAAACGGTTGGAAGGAGATGTCGTGATAGAATTTGAAAAAGAAGTTTTAACTGGAGGACGGCCTTCGGTAGATAAATTCGAAAACAGTACAGTATCTACAAAGCGCCAAAAGGTACAGGCTTTAATAGGAGAACACTCATACGAAGAAATAAAAGAGGCTTTTTTTAAATGATGTAAAGATTTGGGGAAAAACTATTTAATTAAGTCTACAAGAGAAATGTTGATTGATGATGTCAGTAAAAGTATGAAAGAGAAAAACGTTTAGCCATTTTCCGACGACGAGTGTTTAGTCTTAATTGAAGATGCCAAATTATCAAAGTGGCAGTACGATACTCTCCAAAAACAAACAAGAAATGAGAATGCCGATATACTCAAGCCTTTCAAAAAACTCTCACAAGCAAGAGAAAAATTCTATCCGTCAAGTATTACCATCAATGGAAAGGGGGCCAGAACTTACTCCAATCTTTATTAGATCACACATGCACCTGATTACTGGAAACTCCGGCTATCTTATCTCAATTCAAAAATGATATGCGAAAAATTAGTCTTCTTATAAACTACAAATGGGGATGTGATGGTGCATCTGATCAGAGTACTTACAAACAAGTTTTTAGTGATGGCACATCATCAGATGAGAGCATTTTTATAGTATCGATAGTACCATTAACTCTAGAAATACGAAACAATGAAAATCGTTAAATAATATGGAAAAATCCTCAGTGCAGGTCAACAAGATATTATCGAGTTATCAGTTTCAAATACGCAAAAGAGACTGAACAAAAAATCAATGCAGAGGTTGGCATTATTGAAAATCAGATTAAATGTCTTTCACCTACAATAGTTAAAAAGATAAGTACAAAATTTACAATCACACATGTTTTGTATCTCACATTGGTAGATGGCAAAGTAGTAAAAACCCTTACAAATACACCATTCTGCGTATCTTGCAATATATGCAAAGCAAGACCATCAAGTATGAATGACGTAGAAAAACTTTGCAAATGTGTGATCAATAAAGAGTATTATAAATATGGCGTATCAACTTTACATGCATGGATACGACGTATGAAATGTGTATCCCATATAGCGTATCATCTTGACTTTTGCAAGTGGAGTGCAATATCAAAGAAAGATAAAAAGTCCATGGCCGAAGCCAAACAAAGGATCCAACAACAATTTGAACAGAAGACTGGTCTGCTAATAGATTATCCGAAACAAGGTTCTGGATCATCGAATGATGGCAATACAGCCAAACAATTTTTTGTGACCCTTCGTTAGCCTCAACAATAACAGGTGTTGACAAGGAACTAATATAACGATTTGCTGTAATCTTGCAAGTCATAGCTAGTGGTACCCCAATTAATGTAGAAAAATTTTCTCATTATACTACTGAGACAGCTACTTTGTATATTAAACTATACAGCTGGTATTACATGCTGTCTTCTGTACATAAGCTCCTCTTTCACAGAGCCCAAGTAAAAGAAAATTTTTCTCTGATCCCCATAAGCCAACTGTCAGAAAAGTCTCATGGAGCTCAAAATAAAGATCTTAAGTATTACAGAAAATTTCATACAGGAAAGTATTGTAAAATTACCACAAACATTGATTTGATACATAAAATGTTACTAAGCTCTGATCCCTACATCTCAAACTTACGTTATAAGATGAAAAATACTAGGTTACTAATTTGTAAGGTTAGGTCACTAATTTGTAAAACTCAAAAAAAGAGAATTGGGCAAAGAGCGATCATTGCTACTTAATTATCTGAAGATTGCAATAAAAAAAAAAAATCCAAAATTGGTTCATAGTAGAGGGTAGTTGCTTTTGAACATTTTTTTACGGTTTTTTTATTTGACATAACTTCAAAATACTAAAAAGCATTTTTTAAACTTAGATTTCTACTGACATTGCTAATAATCCCTTTCACCATGGTTAATTAATTTCTTCTAAATTTTAAATTGACAATACAGACTTAATTGTGGCAAAGAATGGAATTTTTCTACTCTTGAGGTTAGATTACTAATTTGTAAAATATAAAAAAAGGAAATAATGCAAAGAGAGATTATTGCAAATTATCTAAATAAAAAAAAAATCTTAAATTGGTTCATAATAGAGGGCTGTAGGTTTTAAACATTTTTTCACGGTTTTCTTTTCCGACATAACCTCAAAATACTGAAAAGCATTTTTCATAGGTTTTTGGAAGGTTTTTTCTTTATCACAAGGTTTCTCATGAGATCTAATTATAACCACGAGTCACTCTGGGCCAATGCAGGCAAATTAACAACAAAATATGTACATAGTTGTAAGACATTTTTCTTGTCAATAAATCAAGCAAATATCAAATGAGTCAAATACAAATAACAATAATTTAAGCAACTACACATTTACTCAGCGTATTGTTTCCAGGTGTCCATTAGGACCCTTTGTACTAATTTAAGAGGAGGGGTGTAACGATCAGTAGCAGTGCACGATACCAATTTTCGAAATAATTTATTTATTAAATATTTAAGGCAGTCGACACACGCAAACATCATTAAACATTCATAGTACACACGCACCACATCATTTAAGTACAGTCACAGAAATACCAACCAAACAAAGCAGCAACATATTGTGCAATCCAGTAACCTCATGCGAAAACGGTGCACGCTACTCAGTGATACTTCATACCCTGGTAACGATGCGCCCAATACATTTACAATCAGACTTAGCAATAAAATCGAGGAATAAAGCCAGAGCCGTTAAATGCCCTCCGGCAATCTTTTACTGGATAAGCCAATTTTCACCATTCAAATTGGTACTAGCTTTATTCGCCAAGATAATTATAAGGGCAATGATATCAAACCAGTTGATTGAGAAAAATAGAATAATTGGCAAGTATAACAATTTTTTACCTGTGTAAAGAAAGACGGAAAGAGATAAGTAATACAAAAACTTCCTTTCTTTATTCTGACGTGATAAGAGCTGGACACGATAGAAGCAGCCTGCGCGTGTGCCATAGATTTGGCTCATAAACACTCAGCCCAATCCTATTCGACCATAAGTCATTAGGAACCTCTAATCTCCTCACGCTGAACCCTCTTTAGCGCGTAGGAATTTTGTATAAAAGTGGTCCGTATAGGCAACAAAACCAGTTCCCCTCGGGTTGCTATCTCTAGTGTAATAAAAAGTAAGTCGTCAAATTATATATTTTGTTGTTTTTTATCCCGAATCATTGCGCACGAAGTTTCAGTGTGTGATCTTAACTCTCGCGGGCAGCTGGACAAACCGCCACTAGTTCAGACGACGTCACTAACCTTACGTTAGCTGGCGCAAACAGAATTTTAACGCCTCTTCCAGACGCTTAGAGATCGTGGCCATCAGGACTACGACGTACTCCGTAGCCCCCGTAAGCCGCTGACGTGAAGCTAGAGTAAACCGCGCATTATCGAACGATGGCACACGGTTAAGATTGGGTAGACAAAATCCCCAGATTCCCGTGCGCTGACGGATAAGTCCCAGTTAGGACCGAACGCGAGCTGACGGATTCGGCCTAAATTGTGATTGTCCCCTGTCCCCGTGCTATCGATCCCAGGCTATAAGGCGAAAGCCTTGGCCAAAATATACGTGTCGTAACGTAACAATTATATTACAGTATATAGCATATATTTTTAAAAAGTCTTAAAAATTATATGACAGTAAAATTTCTTAGGATAATTTCCTGTTGTAATGAAAAAAATTGAGTAAATTTATTTCAAAAAATTTATACACCATGAATAAACAAATTGTCATGTTTCATATGTCTTTTCAAAACTTCTAATCTTAAGAATCCTCTTTCATATTTCGTACAAATTTTTTCAATTCTATATTTCCTGTAAATTATTATACGTCTATTTAAAGGTGTTAAATTTTTTAATACGATGTATGCATGATAATGTTTTTTCTAAATTAAGTTCTGTTTGATGCTCAACAAAATTTTGTTTTAATGTAAATACAGTTTTACAAAAATCATAAACGTACAACAATTTTTGATCTGTCTTTTTATGATCTATTAATTTTTGAGGGTTGGAAATATTGTTTTGCACACATTGTAGATAAATAAATCTTTAAAACAAGAACATTTTTTATTACAAATATTTGGATGATTGTTTAATAATGATATATTCTTACTTCAACTGCATTGTGTGGCCTAACATAAGTATCAAATACATGCATTAGTTTTTTAATTTTACTAATATGTAAAGCAAAGTTGCTAAAACCGTTGATATCGCTAACCGCGAAGACTACTGTACCGATTTTGCCGAAATTTTGCACACTGATTCATGATACTTCCTAGATGGTTTTAGCATAGTTTTTATCTTATAAAATTTAATAGCAATAGCAATAAATGAGCTCAAAGTTTTGCAATAATGCACCAGCTTTTCACTTTAGTTCAGTAAAATCTGCTAGGTGGCGACGACATAAAATCGAGGCTACCTGCAACAGAATTAAATAAGTGTGGTTATAATACGCCGGAGCGTCTTGATAGTGATGCAGGCGTACTTTGGCAGTTCAATGAGCTGTATAGAAGATGCTGATGATGGTCTCACAGCTGGATAACCCAGTTACGGACGACACTCTTCTGTAAGGGGGAAGGGACCTAGGTGTCCATTCACGCTGAATCTCGACGAATGCAATTAAGAAAAAAAATTACTTCCAACCGATGCCGTCTCTGCCACAATACCTGGAGACATATCTAGCCAGAGCACAATCTGCACCAACTCTTCAGAGTTGTGTGGCAGTCCTACCATCCCGCCTGGTGCAGTTAGAGAATTTTTGGCTACAAATGTAAGCCAGGGAAAACAACTCTGAGGGGCACAGGCAGCCACCACAGCTACTTTCTTGGTCATTACGTCCCTTACGCGCTTACCCCCATGTTTCCGTCTAACGATGAGCGGTTAGTTATCCGGGGAATGACCTGAAGACTAGATATTCTTTGGTCAGTGGCGCGGCGTACCTCCATTCATTACAGTTTATGTACATCGAGACTCCCAGGGTAAGAATCAAGCTACCCGTAGCCAGCTCCTTATCATCAGGAATAATAATAAAGAATAGCTTCGAAGTTTCACCACTGACGCTTTTTAGGGCCATCATAAGTATTTACGTTACCTACTTAACCATTAATTTCATCGGTTCTTTTTAGGGGCCACCTAAGTGTAAACTACCTTGCCAACAAATACATTTCTACTACCATTTCCGGAAGCGATTCGTCGACTAAAAGACTATATTAACTAAAGACGGGCACTAGTAAATCAAGTCAGCCATTCACTAGCAGACGTCACCTCCGGAGTTGTTCTTCGCAAGGCTGGAAAACCCGTTGACCGACGAACCTATATGTATTACCCTCTCGACTCTCGACTGTTATAACTTTGCCCAGCGCGGACCTTAGAGAGGATCAGTGATTCCTGGTTGAATGTTTAAACAGCTATGAAGGAAAAAAACTTGAGCCAACGGGATAGCCTCTGCTGGACAAGTATCACTAACCAATCTTCCCATCTAAGATCACCAAAACAACTGAATCTGCAAATAAAAAAGGTGCACAAGTATCACTAACCAATCTTCCCATCTAAGATCACCAAAACAACTGAATCTGCAAATAAAAAAGGTGCTTTAGATACCAACGTCTTCGACGTTATACCAGAAGACGTTGGGAAAGAGCACTATAACTAGCCCTAAAACTTCGGACTTTGTAATTTTTCTCCCGATTAGTCTGGGTTTTTAACAGCAAGCCAGAGAAGATCACCCTAAGGTATCCAGGCAGTCAAAATTGCTGTTAGCTGCAGTCAAGAAAGAGTTAACACAGGAAGCTCACTGGTCTTTTTTAGGGCCATCGGACGACAAACTACCTTGCCAACAAATATATTAGAACCTAACAAAGTTGACAGAAAATAGCTTTTAGGGGTCACAAAAGTTTTAAGCATGCCAAAAGTCGTAAGAGGGTGAATTGGAAGAAAAACTTCGAATGTATCTAATACATACAATATTACTTAGGCATCAAGAAATTGACGCAGAAAATTCATCGAGATTGAAACAGCAGCGTCAAAATCGACAAATAAAGAGTCCATTACGTGAGAGATCAGCTTTTCATTGTACCCTCACAGCAATCCCTGAAATCTTCAAAGATCCTACTTCAGATTTTTAAATAAGTAGAAAATGTATTTGTGTTTTTGTGGCCATGAAAATGTAGGGTTTAAGGTCCAGGACTTTGTTGCTCTGGTAATAAAGTTGTGAGATATGAGAAAAAAAATTTTTATTTAATATCAATTTTTTGGGGGTTTAAAATCTTAACAGCTTTAAAAAATAGCTTCGTGAATTACACAGGAGAAACTGTAAATCAGCGGCTTCTTAT
>NW_019379741.1:1366409-1411426 GCF_000648655.2 Copidosoma floridanum
TGATGACAATAATTTTTTTCTTTTTGTATTCATCGATATTCAAGAATGTGTTGCAAAAATATAAAGCTCTGCAACAAGCTGACAACGAGGCTGAGAGGAATAAAATTAAAAAACAGTAAAAGGCTACAACGTACCATTTTTAGACAATTAGTAATACCCACAGTATTATTAGTGTATACCATGAGTTGTTTCGTCCCAACATAAAGAGAAAGAAAGAATATCCGGTACTATGCATCTGTACTAAAAGGCCAACCTACGCTTGCATCACCTGAGCGTTGTCTCTCAAGTTCTTCGTGCTAGTCCGCCTACTGAGAAATGGGCACTATCAACATCGTGAATCAAGCTCTCTAGCAACTATAAACACATGTGTGTGCGTATGCTATTGCACCTCGTACTACAGTTAAATTAGATAAAGATCAAGATTTGCAGATAAATGGTCCTGATTTTTTTCTTATTTTTTTTCGTTTTCCATTTCTCAAGATTTTTAGGCATTTTACAAGCACATTTATCAACACTTTTGAGACACCTTGCAATACTAGAGAGCATGTGATATATTCGCTATGCGCTTCTACGATGCTACACTCATTGTCAAGAATTTTCTGTATTAAATCTTGTACAGCAAAATAGTGAAAGCAGCCGCCGTCAATAATAGATCTTTACAATCACATAAAAAAAACGTGTTAAAGTGAAAAGTAGCGCCACATGCCAGGTGCATAGAGAATATCCATACTTGAAGTTGACATAGAAAAATGCTGTGTATATTAGATTGATTTTAACATTTCATAATTCTTATGGAGAACATCCAGAGTTTTTAAAATCTTGTACGCAATCATCCCAAAATACATCAAATATAATTTATTCGATGGAAATAAACATAAGACGTTATAGATTAGTCCGTCAAACCATTGCAATGAGTTAGATACAAGTTATTTATCTGCATCACACATTGATTGAGTGATGATAAATAAATTGGTAATTATTTTAGACGATAAGATCTTTTTAGTAAATTACAGTATCTTTATTCACTATTTTTTACAAGTTTGTAGAAGAACTTTACTGCAACTTAATTAAAGCTTACAATTATGATTACACAATTAATGATTCATTCAGTCGCAGAAATCAAATAAGTATGAAAGTATATAAAGCTTTTAAAAGGTAAGTCCACAAGACAACATCAGTATCATTTGTAATACTGTGCATGTCTATTAAAAAACTAGTGACACAAAAATTATTATTGTGTTATAATCTAATACCTCCTACGTCAGCAGATAATAAGTAAATGAATATATCATAGTCATAAATTTAGTCACTCTCGAAAGTGACATCAATAATAAAAACATCATTCTAAATAATAAAAACATCATTCTAAATAACGCCAGTTCCGTATAGTTGTTGTGTCAATCGAACGACTGAAGTCAGTAGTTTTTTAAGTGTTCTTTTCTTAAAAGAAAGCAATACTAGGAAAAAAAAGTTTAAATAATTCATCAAAAAAGCAAAGAAAGTAAGTAGTGATGAACAATTTAAATGAAATAACTCTTCACGAAGCAGTTCAGAACGGTGACTTTGAAATAGTTCGTGAAATTCTGCAAAGGTAACTTTTCATTTCTCCTGTTTTTTTTAAGAACTGCAGTGCTGTAAGTTTTTTTAATTTGGATCAATTTTAATTTCCCAAGTATTTGTAACATTTATTTCTCAGAGATCCCTCGTCCATAAATGATTGGAACCTAGACTTTGAAACACCTTTGCACGTGGCTTACAACCACATTAACGAATTGATATCCGAACAAGCGGATGACAGATTGCCAATAATAAAACTCCTCATTGACCATGGAGCAGATATAAATGCGCGAGAGGGATGGTACTTGGAGCAAGCACTGCACATAGCCGTCAGAAAAAATCAGGTAACATATGATCGTGATGGTAAAACCGTTCAATTTCGAACCAATCGTTTAATGGGTCTTTCAAATACGCAGATAAACGGAACAAGACTCTTGTTGAAGGGCAAAGCTAATCCTAACGTTACGAATAAGTTTAATGACACAGCACTCACTACTGCTGTCATGAAGGATAACGGAAGCATTATAAATATATTACTAGATAACAAGGCGGATCCGAACATTCACTTCAAACAGAATGAGACCTTGCTCGATGTTGCCGTGATCCGGCACACGTTTGATTCTGTGGAAAAACTCATAGCATCTGGGTACAGAATTTTCTCATATTAATAGCAAAGTTTTTGCACGTCGATATTGACAGAGACGTTTCTAATTTCTTTTAGCGCAAAGAGCCGAAACATATACAAGTGTCTATTCATTCTGTGTCGAAACTTCAAAAGACGCGTATGCAAGAATCACCGCAAGCGATTTTTTGAATACGTACTGACTCACGCAGCCAAGCTGGACGCTAACGATAACTTTTCGCTTGAAGCTTTGATGCACCATTTAGTACTTAATAATCACTTTTCCACTCACCACCGCAATGACAATTGCGTACTGTTAGAGTTACTGATTGAGCGGAACATTCGTTTCAATAAGAGCGTGGGGAACTCGGACCTTCATCTAGCTGTTCACCTCGGAGACTGGGAAAAGATCAAAGCTCTTCTCGAGGAAAGAGCTAACGTTAATGCTAAAAATTTTCATGGCGATACACCACTGCATTTGTTGTTCAGAAATAATAAACCCTGCAATACAAATATGAAAATTGCTGATTTGCTCATTGAATACGGTAAATAAGGGTTTATTAACTTTTGGGATGATAAACAATTTAAGATGGGTAAAGTTTTACATTGTCCGCAAGGACGTTAATACGTAACTCATGTTTTATTTCTTGTTAATCATTAATAATTCAAAAAATTTCCAGTACTTTAGACAACTAATCAAATGCAAATCTGTTACTGCAGGGGGTGATTTACATGCTCGAAATAATGCCAGTGAAACAATACTTTACTTGGCTGTGGAGCAAAACAACGTAAGCTTCCTGAACTTGATGCTGGAAAAAATTACAGGACTCAACGTAACGACACTTTACAGTTCTGATGTGGAAATACCTTCTATTCTCCATCGTTTCAACCACATAAATGGACCTGGATTGCACGAACTAACCGTGGCTTCAGCTTTGGGTTATGAGAAAGTTGTCGACCGGTTGCTCGACATGGATTACGTTAATAAAGCAAGAGAACATTGTTCCGAAGCTGTCACTAAAGCGCTATGTGCAGCTCTTTATCTAAAGCAAAACAATATTATCAAGGTATTTCTGGAAGCTGGTTTTCGGACTGATGGGTTGGTTACTTCATTTATTTCGTAAGCTCATTTTTTAAGCAATCTAATAGGTTACTTCTTTCGATAGACGCCTTACCGGGGATATACCTAGTTTTTCTACGGATGACAGTTCCAAGGTTCAACTGTACACAGCATGTTTATTCTGGGAGTTCAAAGATGGTAGCACTATCGATCGAGCCATGATTCGCGTCTTCTTTGAAGTTGTTCACGCGTCAAAAATAACTGAACTCACGCTTTTGATTACTTTTTTTTATGCCATTTGCTCACGTTCAGGTAAATTAAACGGTGATGTAATCCCAATAAAAGGACTTTTCAAATCTCACATTGAGATGTCGAGGATTCTTTCCCGTTGCTACGACAAACTGGACGAGTTGAATGGAATAAAAGTAGGTGATAAATCTTTGTTTAACATTCTAACAATGCCGTTAGATTTGCTTGTGAAATTATTCAGGAATGAGAAGCAACTGTACGAGTGCATGAAATATTGCTCATCACTTAAAACTGCTAGAAAACTGGAGCCTTATGATTATGTGATACAAGTTCGTATGGATATTGCGAAGAAAAAGAGAATGTTGATCGATGATGCGCAATGCTTTGTTAATGAAATTTTCGAAACTTTTCTAGAACCGTTGGGTTTTCATGTTTTGCCAAATTTGATTTTATGGAAAATTTTTTCTTACCTGACTATAAGGGACTTGGAAAAACTTAGAATGACACGCTCAAAGTTTAAAGTTTGAAATCATTTAAAAATTGATGCGTAATGATAACACCTTGTGTACAGTTCAGAAAACCAGCTTTACTTAATTTTTCAGAGATGTTATATAATGGCCCTATAATAAAAAAGAAGTTTAAAGCAGTGTTATGTATTGACGTTTCATTCATCCTACCAAATTTTGATCCCCATAAACATATCCAAATACAAATTGTGAGCTATCACTTCTCTGTTTTTTGATGGTTCTTTTAGTAGACGATCATATAATTAAAATAACAATGAAAATATTAGTGACACAGTGTATAAATTAATTGTCACGTGAACGCAAGATATTTTAGAGTCTCGAGGATCAGTGGTACGATTTTTCAAATGTACAAACGACCCAAGGTAAAGCCAGATTGAACTTTTGAACCGGACATCAGGAGCGATGCATCAGATGCTGCAGTGGCTAAACGGATGGTGGAGGGCAAAGGCGGAAGTTTTTTATATTACATACCATATTTGCGTCTTTCTCTTTTTTTATGTATAATCATGATATTTCACAGATTACAAGTTTTCATTTATCCACCCACTGACAATTCTCTACTTCTGCGAGTGTACGCTGTAGGACAGGATGCAGTTGGAAGAAACTTTGAGACAAGCACGAACCGTCTGATGTGGAGAAGGAAGGAAGAGGATATACGGCTGATACAAAAGTTAAGAAAATTTTTTTTTTAATTCTATTTCATTATTCTTTGATAAGTAATCGAGCTGCTCTTCTGACTCTCACCCTATTCTTCCTTATTCCACCATTTACGGAGCAATCCCGTGAAGAAGATACGCAGAGGTACGAATCTTCTTGGTTGGGGATGTAACGGGCGATTGATACCTGAACGCTGTTTACGCTTACCTATACTGTGCGAGGAAAAAAGGCCGGAGAGAGAGGAGATGTCATTATGTGTATGAGAAAGAGAGAAAAAAAAAGAGAGACAAACGTTTTACGATGCGTATTAGCGCAGAACGATCTATGCCACCTCACGCCTACGAACAAGCGACTTGCCAGCAAGAAACCAGGCCAAGATGTCCTGTTGAGAGATCATCCACTCAGCCAAAAAGTGTAAGCACGAGGCTACAAAAAGCCAAGTAAGCGCAGTGTGTCCGTGAAAATCGTGAAATGCACGTAATTCCTCTCTGTGCCTGTTCGAATAATTGCCTTCGATCGGCTCTGAGAAAAAAGCTGGCCATACATGTCTTGCTGCTTATGCTATCGAGCGAAAAACACACACACATACACACAGATACTTTTGTACTAGTGCAATTGATATAGTTTCCATCTTGTAATCACTAAATGTTTGTGTCTTGCTTAACGTAAGCCTTTTCCTGCACAAATCCCTTCTGGCTACTCTTTATTTACAGGCTTTATTAAGAGATCGTAACGACCAAAAAGAAGTTATAAGCCAAGTATCAGCCTTATCCTACCGCCTTTGCGGGCTTGCGTGTAAACACCGACGCGTGAGCATCCTAAGTTAAGCCAGAGCTGCGCTGGCCCCTCAGCAAGCAGACGAGAGCAAGGAAAAGTGGACTCGTTGTCTGCATTGTAACGTAATTGTGTATCCAAGGGTACCTGGGAAGCACAGTATCAGTTGGAGTACTCTTCACATTATTAGTGGTTTTCAGAGCCATAAACGAGTATAGACACTCTGTTACAATTTTTATATTTTGACTGGCAACAGCACAAACTCACCGCTTCTCAGTAGAAAGAGGAAGAGAGAGAACGGTATAAGTATATCCATATAGGCGTGAAAGAAAAAGCGTTAAAACATCATCTGAATTATCTTCTATTACGTTAACATTAAAGAAAACAGTCTTCTTAAACTCTAAGTTAAGAGTAGTCTCGTCTTTCTTATTGTAACTCAGAGATATTTGATTGCTTGACATCAGTTATTTTAATATTAATTTTGTTTGACAGTTTCTTTTTACAAATAATGCACGCAATTGAAATATCCATATCCTCCATAGATTGTATTCTTAATATTTAATAAATTTATTTAATATGATGCTTGGCAGAAAGTGCGATTACACTATGCGAACGCTTAATGCGTATCTTTAAATGAAAAGGAGTATAACGAGAATACTTTGTCACTTTGACATAGTATTATGGTGATATATATCAATAAATATCAATAAAAGTTGATAAAAATGATAAAATGCATATACGTCGAATGATCAAAAAATTTTCAGATTGATATATTACAACTAACATGTGAAAAAATTTTCAATACGTGATTACTGCAATATTCGATGGTATGGACTACTATGATACTTTGTACAAGCAGATGATATGTGTGTGTATACGATTAACAAAAGAGATAAGTAAGAACTTTCCTAATGTTAAGTAAGAAGATTATCATTCGTGAAATTTCAATAATAATTAACTCGCAAGACTCTTTCAATAGTAGGATACTCGAGGAGAAAGTGACGAGGAACGTGACTCATGCGTGTTAATACAACTGATGCCTGCAATGGTCTTTTTAAAATGATACGTTAGAATATTGAGCAATTTTAACAAAGAATTACTGCAAATACACAACCCAGAGTTGACAGCAGGGATTCTTAAATCATTAACTGAAAACGGATTATTCACATGCTATGATGCCTGAATCCATACAACCCAATCTTTAAGGGACCGGGATTGCATGTTAAAGTGTATAACACAATATTTTTTTTTTTAAACCTATTAATGCGTTTCAAAATTCGAAAGATTGTTTGTGTGATGGAAGATATGTTGTCAAAGCATAAAAGAATTTGTCTCGGTCGAAGCATTAATTAAAATTTAAATAATGGCAAAAAAACACTAACTTGTTAATAACTATCGCAAAAACTATCGGATCGAAACTCTTTTTATTTATATTTGTAAAAAAATTACCTTTCCATGTAAACTTGATCCTATTTTTCTACATGCGATACTAACAAAGTTATTACAGTTTGTTTACATTGCAAAATCAAATTTTATTGAAAATAGAGGCCAAAATTAAAAACAAAAGAAAAAAGATATAAAAANTTTCAAAAATAAGAAGAAAAAAAATTAACCAGGGGGTATCAATAGGTTATGGGACCCACGGTAAAAACGAAGCTCTTTAAACATAAGATGAGTATGAAGAAACACAATTTCTCAGGTAACAAGAAGGTCATGAGACCTATAAAAAGAACTGCCATCTACCAGAATAAGTACTGCATTTTTGTAGTTTAGTAGTTCAAACAAAAACTTGAAAAACGAAAAAAAAAAAAAAAACAGAAGAAAAATTAGTTCAGTGCTCGTAATGGCTTAACTTCGTGAGTTTGACGTGCATAAATACAGATCTCACAAAGTTCAACCATCGTGAGTACTAAACTAATTTTTTTTGGTTTGTTTGTTTTTAAAGTTTTTGTTTTACTGAACAACATGAAAACAATACTCATTCTTATAGAGATTTCTTCTTATAATGTGTCTTGTGACCCCCTTGTTACCTTAGAAAATGTGTTTCTTTATACTCATCTCATTTTTAAAGAACTTTGTTCTTACTGTGGGTCCCATGACCCTTCTATACTCTCTGGTTTGTTTTTTTTCAATTTCGTTCATTTTTAAAATTATCTTTATGTGTTATTTTTTTGTACTTTTTAATGTTTTTATTTTTTTTCATTTCTTTTATTGACTCCATTTTTTAAAAATCTTTTGTAATTTTTTATGTTTATTCCAATTTCATTTCATTTCATTTTTCATTTCGTTACTTTTTTTGCTTTAATTTTTTTCTTTATTAATTTCTGTTTTCTTACTTTATTTTCTTTATTTTTTTTTCCCCTTACGCTAAGAATAAGTTAATAGTTTGACGACTATCTGCGATAAACTGTGACTACTTTTTTCGTTTTTCTGTCAAACTAGTTTGATTGCAGTAGAAGACTTGTAATACTTTTTTATAAGGATGCTCTAAATAATTGAAAATGTATAAGGAAATAATCTGTTGAAAGCTCCTAATGTTTAGTATGATAAATTACTATTATGTTAGCCTAAAAAATTTTACGAATTATCCAAAAGCTGTTTTTTTAATAACATAAGAAGAAAAAGATCAAGTATTCGTAAAAGTGCATATATTGGCTTATTCTCCAACCTCTCTAAGCTTTCCCCCCGCTTACTGTGATAAGCGTTTATAATTAAAAAAAATC
Organism: Copidosoma floridanum; assembly: GCF_000648655.2. The sequence continues at coordinate 1,374,579 of NW_019379741.1, forward strand.
ACCTTCGTATCTAATTCAAAAATTATAAAAGAATGAGACACAATTTAAGTTTTAAAAACTTTTTTTTTAATTCCACCCCCTAAAAAGAAGTTATAAGCAAAGTTTAAAAAAAAAATGCTCATCTTTTACTAGTTGTTTAATAACAAATAGAGTGGTCAACTTTTTTAGACGAAACTATTTTTTTATATTATAGGGTCATATTATAAAGTGATTCCAACAGTTTTTGCCGTAGTTGAAAAAGACTCCTTATTTCACACTTCAACTACTTGTCAATAAACGAAGATACAATGCGCTTTAATTTATTATTGGATAGCATCATAGGCTTTTTGCTACAAAAAAAGTAATATGGGCTTTTAATTATTTGTTAGTAAACTCGTTTCGATACGCATTAAATGAAAATTAAAAAATGCCTTTTTACTTTCAGTCTCAACAAAATAAGTTTATTTTAATGTAACACCTTCTGAGTCGACAATCGAACACTTTAATATGTTATACAACGTTCTGTATTGTTATGGGCTTTAAAAAGAAAAAATATAATGTGTCAAAAATTGTGACTGTAACGTGCTACACGAAAATACAATTTTTCCACTACACTTGTATCCAGCAAACGGGTATCACTGTTAAATTCAACAAAGTGAAATTTTTCCGATCTAAGTTACATTTCTTAGGCCATATAATTTCTCGTGACAGAATCCGCATCAACATAGGTAAGGTGGAGGCAATAAAACAATTTTCTTCCCCTTGCAACGAGAAACAACTTCAAGCGTTTAATGGATTAATCTATTTTTGCGCTAAATTCTCAAGTGAGTTGACGCACAACCTACAACCGCTTCTCGAGTTGCTTAGCGAGTCGTTGGCATCGGGGAGAGGAACAAGCTGCAGCTTTCCAACGGATTAAAGATATTTTCATGACTGATATGATGTTGGCCCACCCACGACTAGATCGAACATTTATCTTATACACTGAATCTAGTAACGTCGGTTTAGGAGAACTTTTGTGTCAACCAGGTGAAATGGGTGAAGATCGCGTAGCTTACATGGCCAGTCGTACTTTCAAAGGAGCCAAAGTTAATTATTTTACCACTGAAATGGAACTCCTCGCGATTGTTTGGTCCTTAGAAAAATTTCGGTCGTTTCTATTGGGAGCTCGAGTCATCGTAAAAACTGATCACCGTGCGTTGTCTTATTCACTTACGTGTCGGCATTTAACTGGGAGACTTGAGCAGTATATGGTAACTATTTAAAATTATGATATTAAAATTGTACATACCAAGGGTATGAAAAATAAGGCAGATAATGCTCTAAGCAGACAAACGGAGGTAGATAAGAAATCAATTTTCCAATTTTACTTTAGTGGCCCATATCCCTAACGCATTGATTATCGATAGTCTTAAGGATTTAGGAGGCGTACAGGATCGGGATCAAAAGATCAAAAAATTAAAAGATTAGATACGTCGTGACGGCAGGGTAAAAGGATACCTTTACAAAGGAAACATCCTTTATAAATCCGTGGGAAACTATCAAAAGATCCTTCTCCCAGAGACGGTTTTTAAGGAACTTGCACAAGAGACACATACAGTTTACGGGCACGTTGGTACTAAAAAGTGTATACATATGTTGAGCGAGTTTCTTGTAGCCCCGAAACTTAAGCGAATAATCGCGAAAGAGATCCAGTCTTGCGACTCGTGCCAAAAGGTCAAAACATATACTTGACCGACGACATTTGAAACGCGCCCGATTATTCCAAACGAGCCACATGATCTTTTATCCATCGATAATTACGGACCATTACTTGCATCACGTGGCGGAGTCCGATATATATTGGTAACGGTCGATGTCTTTACTAAATTTGTTGCTTTGTATTCAATTAGGAGGGTGACAACGATGATCAAGTTAGAACGACTCACTGATCATTATTTTGTCGATAACGGTAAACCCAAGCGGATCCAAAGTGATCACGGGACACAATTTACATCTAAACATTGGTCTGAACATCGTATACAACAAGGAGTCAAACCCGTTTTCTCAGCGATTCGTCACCCACAAAGCAACGAGGCGGAACGTGTCATCAAGGAGTTGGGACGTTTTTTTTGATCACTAATTGTCGGTAAACATAGAGTAGTTGGGCAAAGTACATGCCGTTGATACAAAACCTTATGAATGAAACTTGCGATTATACTACGGAATATACTCTAGTCGAGTTGCATTAGAATAAAAAACCCAACTTGTTTTGGAAAAAATATCTTCCACATCAACCTCAACTGGATATCGATCGGGAACAAAAACTTACTTTTGCTGCAAACAGGATCCGAAAAAAGGGGATTACGTGCGCTGATAAATATAATAAATCTTATAGCTTACAAATATATAAGTTGTATGACTTTGTTTTAGTTAAGACATGTAATTTTTAAATTGCTGAATCTGGAATAACCACAAAATTTCTACATCTTTACGAAGGGCCGTTCCTAATTACGCATGTAATTCATAATGTAACCTATGAACTTTAAGATCACGAGCGTTGAAAGATCCACGAAGTATATCACGGGTCCGAGTTACGGCCTTATTACGGGACCAATGGGGGGCAAACGCAGAAGGCGGCAGAGATTTAATCAAAAGATCAAGCGTCTGAGGTTACAACTGGTCCAGATTCAGGAATATTTGGTGGCCATGCAAGCACAATTGACCCACCCGAGAATAGAATCGAATCCAATCGTCAAATCTAATGACCTTGCTGGTGACGTTTTGGTTTTGGATTTTGATGAACCATGGGAAGAGCTTGATGGGATGAATCTGAGTCAGTAGTCCCTTAAATCAATGAATGTTAAAAATCTGGATATATTTTTTGTGTTGTCCCCTTTGATGAGTTGTCCCAGGGTTTTCCAACGTCTTTCTTTACGAGTTGATTTCGACTTTTTGTCTGATCGAGTCGCGTTGGTATTTTCATTTAGTTAGCTTTCATCAGCATGAAAGAGGTTTACCAACGTATCTGGCGAGGCCTTAAACATGCATCGCGAACAGTTGAGCGAATGCTCAAGAATGAAGCCAAACGTCAAGCCAAGAAGATCAGGCGTTGCACTTACTCTCACGCCCGTCGGGAACATCGAGAAGAACAACAGAGGGACGAATGCCTTTACGACTTATACCACGGTCCTAGTTCATTGAATTTTCCGGAGATCCTGCCCCATCGTGAGTCTACTAACAAGGGTGGTCAGATGACTCGTGAGGTGTCAACTCAAATATCCAAATCAGCGACCCATGACGCATATCGCAATCCCGCAAGCGTGAGCAGGAAAGGTGTCGGAGAAACCACCTTAATCGCATGTCCCTGGATCAACAGATAGAACGTTTTTGTCATGAGCACAAGATGAGGAAATATATAGACTGGTGCCTGTATCGATTTAATGGACAAAAGTCATGATGCGTCAAGTCAGGAACTTCAATCGTCCTCAAGTCCTTAGGGATTTAAGCCGCATCCGAAGTCTCGTCGAGGCGGTGATCAGACGGGAAGAATGGTGCACTTCCTTTCTAAGGTGTAAGAGAAGGGGCCGTCAGCGGGAAGTCTCCCGTCGTTGCTCCAAACCTCCTGTTCCTGAAGTGGGGGATTTTACGCTCAGTGACGACAAGACTTCTTAAGTTATTGATTCGAGGCACGTTATCAGGCCTGGTGACTTAATAAGCTCAAAGGATTCCTCTACCGTCTCATCTAATACAGGGATGATCCACAGTCCAGTTCCATCACTACCCGATTATTAAGATTACTATCCTTACTTGTCGGATGCTGATTCAATCCATTCGGATGAGATTTGGTGGAACCGTCTTAATTATCAAGGATAAATTACGTCCCTCTTAGTTCTTATGAGAGACCGATCTATTGTGTTCTCTTTTCCCTTATTCAGTGTAATTTTTGTTCATTCAAAATTTTGTTCATGATAAAAAATTAGGGGGGGGGGGACAATGCAAGATTTTACTTATAAGTAAACGTCAGATTCTTTATACACATACATATTGTAGCGCTCTTACTTTTGTTGATTTTTGGAAAGGTGATTTTCAGGGGAAAAAAGTTCAGGTGGCTTGACGCAGTGTCTGTTTATAATACTTTTGCGCACCGAGGTAATGAGTCGGATCAAGTCAAAGGGGAGAGCAGTCTTTTTTTGAGTTCAACAAGGGAACAGGAGGTTTCTCCCGGTGACCTGAGGAGCCTTGGGACTCTTTGCAACATCGCCCCTCGTTGTTTCAAGAGTGTGAGTAGACATCCCGTCTGAGCTACGAGGCTATTTAACTCGTTCCCGAATTGATTAAGGTGAGTGGGTGGTAAAACCCCAGTTGTCTTATATATCAACTGAGTGGTGGCCCCAGTGCCAGCTGAGTGGTGGAGATGGTGCTCTTCTTTTTTATATACGTACTCGTTAAATCTGTGTTTTGATTTTTCTTCCTGAATCTGGATCCATTGCCTTTTTGGATGCGTAAATCTTTGATTTCCTTTTTTGCGTCGAGCCTCTGTGTACTTTTTTTTCGTAAATCTGATAGCGTAATTCTAAATCGGATTATTTTAAGTGATATATAGTCAACTTGTGATTAATGAACATAGTGTTAAAAACCAAAACAAAAATTTTTACTTTTGTTTTCAATTATAAATGAGTGTTAAAAAGAATTGAAGTGTTAAAAATAATCAACCCGTATTAGTCAAAAATCCAATTCTTGAATTGTAAGGTAATAGGCGTGCGCGCTCTCTCCCTCGAAGCATTTGCTACACGATACGTAGCGCGACCTGTATAATTCTCCGAATTTTGTCTTTCGAGTATGTTAGTGAGGAGAAGTGTATTCGATTGACTACGCTGAATAGGATAAACTTTTTTTGTAAGTGCGCTCGATAGCTGATGAGTCTATCTTCATTCTTTTGTTTGTAAACTTTCCAAGTATAATAAATCAAGTTTCTATTACTTTAACTACGCCTCATGGAATATACGTTTTGATTTTATCACGTCCTTGTCCTTAGTTAATCCAATAGAAATAAATCTTAAAATTAATTCAGGGATTTCGGAGCCAACTATTACACCGTGAGAAACGGTACACCTAAGCGATCCTCGTTGGCCCCACCAAAAGTCCTTGTGAAAAAGATGAGGACTTGCAATATAAAAACATAATATTCATTTAATACACGGGCTTTTTATCAGTGAAAAGGTAAGACATACAATACATTTGACTGGCTGAAATCAAACAGACAACTGATTGTGTACATTGATTTATGGAAAATATATTATAATATTACTTAGCACACATTAGAAATTAGCCTTTACAAGATGCTTGTATTAAATTATGCACAACACTATTTAAAAAATTTTTTTGTTGCAATGATTGTTGTACTCAACCGTGGTACAAATGTCTGCATATGATTTCTATCCATCAAAAAGTATTTGTTATTATTAGGCTTATGAACTAAAAAACAAGTTTTTGTTGGCTTCTTTTACAAAAAGGCTTTTAATGAGTTTAATATTTATATAATTTTTTTAGAATACAAATAAAAAAACTAATAGTGTAACGCTCATTAAGAGGAGAGTTATGATTTTAAATTTTTCTTACAAAAGTAGTATTAAAATAATTAATAATATTGTAAAGAACTTCGTCTGACATTTTGTGTTCTTTAAAATCTATGATAGATTTTTTTTAACATAGATCAAAACTAGCGGGCCCCCGTTGGCTTCGCCCAAAACTCATTAAGTGAAACACCGTAGTGTATTAACATGTAATAAAAAATGTTTTTAGTTAAAAATTTTACATCTTTTTCTGACACTTTTCAGAATAAAAATCTTCTCATTTAAAACCTATTTGTTCGGAATTTATGCAGTTTATTTGGTCAAATGATAATGTTCAAAAAATTCAAAGAAATATAATGTTGCTGAAAAGTACCATGCAATTTCTAATCCACAAAATAATCATTGGCCCTAAGGGACCGTTGATTTGCAGTTTTTTCCGTACAATCTACGTAAAAGGCTACTTTTTGAAATTGTAAAGACTTAAAACTTACTAAAAATGTAAAATGAAGCAGCTTTTTTCTTATATCTCACAACTTTATTCTTACAGTAAGAATGTCCTGAATTCTAAGCTCTAAATTTTTTATTGCTAAAAAAATACTAATACGATTGCACGTGCTATTCAGCGACATTTGCAATAAGGTTTTTTTCTTGTATAGAATATCGATCACGTCATGGAATTACAGAACTAGCTGGTAACTCCAATGAAATATAGTTAAGCTCGTGCATATTTTTGTACTCTTCAAGTGCTGAATTTTAGCTCACTCGAATTTCAAATTGTAACATATTTTAACTTCTTGGAAATCTGGAAGATTTAAAAGATTTCTATAAGGATTTTAATAATAATCTGATCTCTTACCAAAAAATTCTTAATTTGTCGACTTTAATGCTGCTACTTCGATCTCGATAAGTGTTTCACATTAGTTTCTTGATACCTTAATTCATACACATTAGATGAATTTGAAATTTTCCTTCCCATTTGCCGTCTTGCGACTCTTGGTATAGTTAAGACTTTTATAAGCTCTAAAGACTATTTTTTGTCAACTTTGTTAGATTCTAATATACTTATTGACAAGGTAGTTCAACAACTAATGGCTCTAAGAAGGACAAGTGAGCTACTTAAGTAAACTCTTTCTGACTGAAGATTTCAGCAAACGTTACTGCCCCTACATCTCAGGATGATTTTCTCTGGCCTGTTATTGTGGCACCTAACTGACCGGAAGAAAAACTACAACGTCTAAAGTGTTGGACCTAGTTGTAGACATTTTTCCCAACGTCTTCTGGTATTATACCAAGGACAATGATGTCTAAAGCACCTTTTTTTTGTAGGCTCAGTTGTTAAATTTCAGGAGTTCTCAGGTTAAAATCAAGAGTTAAATTTTTTCTCCACAGCTGTTAGGTTCACCTAGCGCAGACCTTGAAAAGAATTCGTAATTCATGGAAGACATGCTTAGAGTTAAAAGAATGTTATATGATCATCTGTCGCCAGGATTTCCAGCTTTGCAATGGGACACTCGACTCATGACATCTGTTAGTAAACGACTCGCTTGGTTTAATAAGGGCCCGTTTTATTCCGTCTTTTAGTCAACAAATCATTGCCAGAAATTATAGTAAGAACATATTTGTTAGCAATGTAGTTTAACCTTAGATGGCCCTTGAAAGAACCGATAAGATTGATTGTTAAGTAGAAAATACTAATACTTATAAAAGCCCTAAAACGGGGAAGTAGTGGTACTTGCAGTTATTCGTTTTTATTATTCTTGATGATCAAAAGCTGGCAACAGGTAGCTTGACTCTTACCCTCACAGTATCCGTGGGTGGAGACCGTGCTGGAGGGAGGTACGCTGTGGACCATAGAATATCTCGTCATTGGGCGTTCCATGGATAATCAACCGCTTATTATGAGTCAGGAAAGTGGGCCTGGAGAATACTTTTTTTGTAGGTGTGCTGTTAAGAAGACCATTGAACAGTAGACCGTTATAGCTACCCAAACTCCCCAGGGTTGTCTTCTCTGGCTTGTTGTTGAAGCAAAATCTGCTCTGGTAGTCCCAGGGCAGTTGGAAGAATGGCCATTATATCCCAAAATACTAGAAGACATTATGCTCTGGCTAGATAGGTCTTTTAGTATTTTGTTTGACATATTAGCATTTAAAACAACTTTTAATTGGTGGCACTTGTCAATGTTGGTTGCTTGGAATACAAATTGACGTAAGTCGCTAGTCCATCAGAGAACAGTGTCATCAGTAGCCAGGATATCCAGTTGCATGACTCCTAGCTCTATGCTTTATGCATAGCCAATATCTGACTGTGGCATTTTAAATTGTTTTCGGGGACAAAATAACTAGACATACTTAATTTTGTTGCAGGTATCTTCGATTTCACTTTCACACCACCTAGTTGATGTTACTAAACTGACGTATAAGCTAGCGTACTTCTACAAAACTTTGAGCTTATTGATTGCTGTAGTAATAAATTTTTTTAAGATAAAACTATAGTAAAACTATCTAGGAAGTGTCAAGAATCAGTATAAAAAATTCCAGCATGATCGGTCGAGTAATTTTTTGGTTAGCGACTCCAACGATTTGAGTGACTTTAATCAATATATAAGAAAGATGAAAATGAGACAGAATTATTGCAGATTGTTGAATAAAGTGTACACAACCATTTTTGCTTGTTTAACAAAAAAAAAGCCAACTTAAAAAAAATTTAATAAACGAATCGAATGCAAAAACAATTTTTGCAAGCGAATGTTATTTAAATAAATGGGAGCACTTTCTTCCTCAACATGCTTGTACATGACTCTCATAGACATCTAAGTTCAGGTGCTATAATCACATAACCAGCAGGAAATTAAAGGAAAATTCGAATATTAAAATTAATAAAATAAATAATATTAATGCTATGTACACTTATTAATATTATTGTTCAATAAAGTACATTAACAATTAATGTTTTCACGTATGACAGATGGATGCAGATAGACAGTATCGATTAAACGGGTATTAATAATATGGTTTAATCTCTAAATATTGCAAAATAGGCCATATCTTTAAAAAAAATGAAAATAGAGCCAAAATAATGAGATTTACAAGTTTTCTACAAGGAGGAAGATATCGTGACGCTCAAAAACAAAGGTATTGAGTTATGAAAAAACGTAACCACCATTTCTTATGATTTTGATGTACCTTCATGAAATGAGCCTTTAAATATTAAAAGTATGCCATATCTTCAAAAATAAGCAAGATATAGAAAATGTAACAACTTTTAAAGGTTTCCTGAAGAAGAAAAAAGCATTGTGGCCCACAAAAAAAGAAGTGTTGAGTTATGTAAAGACATACCCTCAAGCATGAGTATTCTCTATTTTTCTATAAAAACAAGGTGGAAAATTTATGAAAAAATTATGACATATTTTTCAAATTCTTATAAATATGTAGGATATATTTTTCGCTTTTGCCCAACAGTAACCTTAAGAACTGTTTTATAAAGTTTTCGAGCCTTTTATATGTGACGAATGTACAGGGAAGACATAAATATACAACCGTTACCCGCGAAAAAAAAACATATTGATCTCACGTGTATTTACGAACCTTGTATTTTATAGTATACATATGATTTCTTTATATATGCGAGAACTTTGTTCTTACCAGGAGACTCCAAGTCTCACACTCTGGTTTAACATATGTTTGTAGATTTATTCAACTTTCTAGTCAAAGTTCAATTTTTAAATTTTGTAATAGACACTATAAAGTAATTTTATATTTTAGTATTTTAAGACAGGTTATTAAGAAGACTACCTCTGAACATAGTTGGGCTGAGTTATGACACACCAACTTATGGCACCGTTCATAACGCCTAGTCAGGAAACTTTAGCTTAATAGAGGCCTTTTTCCCAATAAGTCAATAAATAAGAAAAAAAGGCGATCGTTGACTTTACACATTGATGTAAGTAACATAGTGATAGCCGATAATACACGTAAACATTTTTTTACATGTACTTAATGGTTGAAAATATTTTTTACTAGAACATAATACACACAAGTGGCTGTTGCATTATTTTTATTATTTATACATGTATTTTTGCAACTATTTAGAAGCAGAATGTAAGGGAGGAAAAAGTATGCTTGTAAAATTTGATATGCTCTGAGAAAATTTTTTGATAATATTTAACAGACTATAAATACACGAATTCAACTAACTCATTCAAAAACTGATTATCATGATCATAGCATAATTAAAATATTTTGTACAAAACTGTTTTGCTTCTCAGCTGATATGTCCATCGCAAATTTACATTTGCAAGTCTTAGCTACTTATAACTGGAGTATGGTAATACACTAACAGAAGATTGACAACATTTTCATTTGGCATACAGAAATAGTGAATGAATTATCTAATCCAAAATATAATTAAATTGTATTAATAATTCCTATACATAACTGTAAGTTTTTCAATAGGAATTAAAATAATTTTAAAACAGAAAAGCTTTTCTAATTATTTTGCAGCATCCAAAGATACAATTAGTAAGAAATTATTAGTCACAATACTTCAAAGAATTAAAAAACTGGAAGTCCAAATTACTAGATTAAAAGTAATGAAGCACAAGAAAACTAGGTAAATCAACACCCCTCTTGATACTTTTACATATTTTAAACGTAAAATAAAAGTTAAACATCTAATGATTTTTTTCACTAGGCAAAGCAAAAAGTTATTGATACATATGTATTACTATAATAATGAGTAGGTAATGTACATTGGAACATTCCATTTCTTTACTCTTGTATTAATAAGTATTCTTTCTCTGAATTATAGAAGAAGAAATACCATACTAACTGGAAAAAAACCGGGTTGATAAGTGAGTGACAGTAAGTAAAGAGTAGCCGCCCTAGCATGGAGTGATTGATGAGTAATTGGCTCTGTGCATAGACCATGCTGCCCTTATTTCATACCCCCAACCCATGTTAAACCTTATAGTAGCAAATAATACCCATGGAAGCCATCGGCAATACCAAACCTCCGTTTTCATTAAACTCCGTGTCAAAGTGACAGCCAACGCCAGCCCTTTCCTCTAACTTCATGTACGGAACCAAGAAGCTTGTTCCGAATTTCTCATTATCCTCCTTCTGTGGCTCTGCCAAAATCAAACAAAAAGAACTTTCATATAGAATAATAATTTAGATTGTTTTGTACCAGAAGCTTAGTGTAATTTGTATTATTATTGAGTAAGTGAAATAAGATAAATATACATAGCTCTTAGTCTAGAACACGTATTTTTTTTTATATTTTTTCTACTTTTGCTCTTCAAAAACCAAACGGAATTCATGAATCATGGCAAGTTAAAGTGGCACAAGCTTGCAAAAACTTGACTACTGGAGCGAAAGTCATAAAAGACGTAGCCATTTCTTCAAAAAGCAAGATCATTATTGTTCTAGGGTCTCTATTTTATCCTTATTTTCTCCTGATAATCTTCACAGAGGGGTCGTTGAGGACACATACACATACGCATAAGCCATAATCTGTGTACAAAAAGCTTTCTGTCATAACTTATTTTCAGAATAAAACGAATAATATTGCAAAGTATTAATTTGTCAAATCAAACGCTATCACACTTGTCGTGGGATTCTTAAGTACATCTAGAATTGTACTTATATTGTAACAAGCAAGGCATGGAGTTAGTTGAGCACTGTAACCTAACTTTTTTTCTTGTGTCTTAATTTTTGTAAGTAACTAAAAATTTGCTTAAACAAATAATGATAGATATTTCAAGGTGTTTCTTAAAAAATATTTAATATTAAAAAGGCCATGCTTTGGTTAGAGTGCTTGATATAAAAGTCTGCATAGTACACCTATTTTTGTACTACAACTTCTATGATAGTAAATATGTATCAAAAATTTGCTTGCATAAACAGTGAAAAATCACATTTAACTACTAAGCTATTAACAAGAAAAAAAATCAATTCCGTTTTTATTTTTCAAATCTTAACTAAGATTTAAAAGATGCTTTACCAATACAAAAATTTATTTAAATCAACGGTGCGTGTGGTTACATAGCTTCCAGTATCTTAAAAGCAAAGTTACTGTCTAGTTACCAAGAGGTTGTAGGTTTCATTTGTACCCTGGAAATGATTATTTTTATACTTGTATTATAATTTTTGAGAGCGTTTTTAAATATTTTTAAATGAAGTATTACTTTTTGAGTTACAATTTTAAAATTTATTTATTATTAAAAGAGAAATAGATAAGCTGATGGTGTTTGGTTAAAATACCACTGCAGTCCCTTTGTTTATGCATACCTATCAGAATGATAATAAATATGTATCAAAAATTTACTCGCATGCGTAGTAAGAGGTTATATTAAATTTTTTATGAGTCAACAATTAAAAAAGAGGTTAGTTGCTAAGAACCCGTAAAAAGTGTAAAAATTGCTGACAGAATGCTATGGAGGATGCCAACTTTTTTCCAATGACTCAAGTGCTCTGTTGAGGACAAGTGATCGAACCAAGGGCACATTTTTTTTTGTTTGAGAAGCATGGTTGAAATACATATCTACGAGGAAAAGTGTAGATTTAAGTCAAATTTGCGCTCTGGACATACGTAACATCAGTATACAGAATGGGCTCCTATCAGGAGAAGAGCAGAAATTTTCGCTATAACTACGCAGCAGAGCACATGGAAAAAGCAAATAATGACTGCAACGAGATTTCCTCAGTATTCTTTATCTATTTAAGTGTAAGTATATTTTTCTATAAAACTTACTTGCTTTCATCTTATGGCTTAATAGTTCAAGAGTTAAAGACGTACTAATTTATAGTACAACGGCAAGCTTTCTGAGCCTAGGAGAACAAAGAGGTGAGGGCAGGAAAGTACGTAATAATGGGGCCCGAGGTAAACAGTATATAACACAGTTAATTTTTATTGAATAAAAATTTTAAAGCCTGGATCACAAGATATAACGCGTGTTGTTATTGTGAGAGCCAGTGCTAAACTGTAGTATGCCACTCAAGGTGGTGGCTTTAATCAGTTGAATAAGTAGTTCTAGTGGTGTCCAGAGAGGGAAAAAGGTAGCACTACTTGGTCTTGCTGATGCAAAGACCTGACATGAAATCTAACGCTGCTTTCGATGTTCGTAGTGTTTGAAGGAATGGTGGCCTGCGATGCCACATTAATAACAAATAATAAGTTGCAATAAATGTTTCAAGTTTAACGTAGCTGTAATACAGGCTTAGCTAGGCCTTTGTCACAGCTGAACTACTACTAGGTAAATAATATCTGATGTGAAATATCGCTGCATCTCTTCAAAGTCTACGAAAGAGCATCATAAAAATAGCTTTGCTTTTCTATTTATCCTTTCATACAAATACATGTATATACAAAAAATGGTGCATGGAGTATGAAATATGTGTAATACGGTAACCTTACCGTTAAAAACGAGAAAAAACTCTGTACCTCAAGAGATTAGCAAAACTGCCTTGGAAAAACGATTTTTACGGGTTCTCTAAAAAAACTACATGATTAAGGAGCACAAATATAGAGTGGTTGACTTTGCACAAACATTACCACAATTACTTCTTTTTTTGACTATATCTTGAAAAGAACGATTAAAAAAAATTTTGTCTTTCATATGCCATGTTAAAAAAATAAAAATAAAAATTAATAAAGTCTCCAAAATATTTTCATAACGACATAACCTTTCAAAATTTAAAAAACGTTCGTATCTGTAAAAGGAAGCTAGCCAGACCTGAAATAACTTTTTTACGGGTTCCCTAAGAAAAAACTAGGTAATCCGTGAGCACAAATTGAGAGGAGTTGGACTGTGCGCAAACATAACCTGAATTCTCCCGTTTTTTAACTGTATTTTGAAAAAAACAAATCAATAAAAATTATTTACTTAGTATGTTATGTTTAATTACATGACATTGATGCAGTTATTAACAAAACTATTCAAAATTCTTGTTACAACATAAACTCTCAAAATTAAAAAAACAGTTGTATCTCGAAAAAAAAGCTGGATAGGCCAAAAATAATCCCACTTGCGAAAGTTAATTATTGACGTAAGAAGTATGCACAACATGGATTCATACGAACAATCGTGGAAATTCTCAAAATAATAAAAGTCTTATATCAAAGGTAATGGTATATTAGAAGATACAACCTACATATGCAACCTATAAATTTGTTAATCTTTTATTTCTATAACGTATTGTAAGAATAATTGTCACGTGACCAAAACCTACATTCTTATTACTAATTTTGAGAATTATGAAAATTAGTTAAACACAGGTGAATGTAAAAATTAAGTCATAAATTATTATAGAAAACGAGTTAAATAGAAAATATAACTTTACAAAGGGACACAGCTATATGTCAGTTGTTTATCTTAATCTTAGTCAGATAGAGTAAATTATTTCTGTGGTAGCCAAAATTAAAGAATAATTTATCTCTTTTAGATACGGAGATACTAAAAAAAATTAATTTTACTTGTATGGTGTTATATTAAATGCATGAATAGTAATTTGAAATGAGCGAAATCTTTGTTCAGCTTAACAAGACAGAAGTATCTTCTTTTGACGTGGTATGGTGAAAATGTTTGTTTCGTTCTGCATTACATGATCAACAGTTCGTACATGTTTAAATACATTTAACAAATTGAACATTAAAGTACACTCAAAATACGCAAATTTCATTAACATCAATAGTATATTAAAGTGTATGTTTTTTATGCACGCTCGTGCTCCAACACGTAATACTGTTAAATTTTCTACTATTTTTATCTAACATTCTTAGATACATATTGAAATAATTTTTACCCTCAACTTCTCAGTTTATTTTTAACCAAGTTTAACAATATTTAAGTGGGGAGTTTTACTTTTTCTGGGGGTCCTTTAACCCACACCTGTTTTTTTTAGGTAAGGGGTCTGTTGAGGTTCAGTGGAAGGACAATTAAAGTGGTGCAGGGTTATGTAGGGGTTTTAAGTTAAAAATCAAATAGATAAGATATACAGAGAAACCAAACAATATTGACGTTATCTTGTAGTGGGTCTGTGAGGGTCTGTGTTGAGTTAGTTAAGAATCTGTAGGGGTAGTATGTGGAGTGACCCACACAAAAAACTTTTTTTTTCAGTAGGCTTAAATGTGTGTGAGGGAGGGGCATGCAAGTTTTGATATGCGTGCGTACGCGTATGTGTGTGAGTGTGTCGTAAAAAATAAGCGATTATATCCTTATTTATAAGATAAAGTATGATGTATAGAATGAGCCTATCATTAGGTACTAACAAATACCAACTTTCTGTTTCGTAAAACATCTACGTTGAGCCTAGCTATGAAAGCTAAAAAGATCCCAAATGGGGAAGGTCTGAAATAACGACAGTTCACTTCAATTTTTTAGTAAACCTATAAATGTTAATTTAAGCGACGTGTATTTCGACAACAACGATAGCTGAGTGCAGCGACTTTTTAGTATTTCAACAGCCAATATTAAGGCAGTTTACTTTGACTTTCTTCTTATACTGCTTCGTGATTGGCTGTCGAAATGATAAACAGTCACTGCATTGAGCTACCGTTGTCGTTGAAATAAACGTCACTGAAATGAGCATTTAAAGTTGTACTGCAAAACTGTAGTGAACTGTCGTTATTTTAAATCCCCCCCCTCCCAAGCATTTAGCTATTGGCAGAGTAGTTGAAGTTTTTAAATTTTAATGTATGTAAGTCCGACGTTACTGAACGGTATCATGCAGGTCCCTTGCACTCGATGCTTGCTCTAGCAATATGCGTCACCAAGTACGAAAACTACTATCTTACCTTTCATTGTTAAAAGTGTTTCGATAAATCTAATCATCTAAGTGTACTAATTTGATAAATAATTTAAGTTTTGATTAATAAATGTTGATTTAAGAACTAACTCTTAATGATTATGGATATCAAAATCAAACAGCCTTAANATATAAAAGTCTGCATAGTACACCTATTTTTGTACTACAACTTCTATGATAGTAAATATGTATCAAAAATTTGCTTGCATAAACAGTGAAAAATCACATTTAACTACTAAGCTATTAACAAGAAAAAAAATCAATTCCGTTTTTATTTTTCAAATCTTAACTAAGATTTAAAAGATGCTTTACCAATACAAAAATTTATTTAAATCAACGGTGCGTGTGGTTACATAGCTTCCAGTATCTTAAAAGCAAAGTTACTGTCTAGTTACCAAGAGGTTGTAGGTTTCATTTGTACCCTGGAAATGATTATTTTTATACTTGTATTATAATTTTTGAGAGCGTTTTTAAATATTTTTAAATGAAGTATTACTTTTTGAGTTACAATTTTAAAATTTATTTATTATTAAAAGAGAAATAGATAAGCTGATGGTGTTTGGTTAAAATACCACTGCAGTCCCTTTGTTTATGCATACCTATCAGAATGATAATAAATATGTATCAAAAATTTACTCGCATGCGTAGTATGTTCCGTCGGTTCGTTATGGAATATACCTCTATAATAGCCGCGTTGGTTCATAATTCAAGGAAGGAAGACTTTGTTTCCGTGCAATCGTGCACACACATCCGCACTTGTATATGTACAGCAAGAAAAGAGGAGGGAAAGAGAAAGAGACAGTTTTCACACCAATTAGTCGAAACAGGATCAAGTCTCTCCCTGCCTGAATGGAGAGAGGGGGGAGAGTCTTGACCAGCGCCAACGCATCAGAACTAATAACCTTTTGTTTTAGGCAATGAGGTCACTCTACGTCTGGCTCTCTTGAGATACTTACGTCGGCTCTCTTGGGACTCACCGTAGTAACTCGTGCTTATAGTTTTTCTGTGACCTCGTGTTTTTCTCACGTAGATTACGTTTAACGAACGCCATGCCTTTTTTGTGTGCTCTTTCTCAATCCCGCCTTCTGATCGATACGCCGCGGTATATTCACGTGTTAGCGACCGCGACGCACCAGCGTCCTCGTGGACACACCGAAGTGATCCGTGCCGCACGCGATCAGTGGCCCAGCCACCCACGACACCGTCGCTCTCGCATCAGCGCGAACGACCAGGCGCCGACCACCAGGTTAGCGACGCGCCGTCAACGAGCAGCTCTGAGTTGCATTCACACACACACACACACACACACGTTGGCTCACATCTTTGTATTGTATTTTATTCTTAATCTGTTCAGTGTATTATTTAACGTTCGTAATATTCAATTTAATTCAGTGCATTTAATCCGGAGTGTATTTGTTTCTGTTTCATTAATAAATTGGGTTTTTTTATGCCTCCCGGCTTTTTTCCCTAAGTGCAGTATTTTTTCTTTCTTTATCCTCTCCCTATAAAACATAACTGCGAAGCCTAGTAGGTTTCAAGCGTACATTTTTTGTATCTCAAGAGAGCCAGACGTAGAGTCCCTTTGTTTATGCATACCTATCAGAATGATAATAAATATGTATCAAAAATTTACTCGCATGCGTAGTAAGAGGTTATATTAAATTTTTTATGAGTCAACAATTAAAAAAGAGGTTAGTTGCTAAGAACCCGTAAAAAGTGTAAAAATTGCTGACAGAATGCTATGGAGGATGCCAACTTTTTTCCAATGACTCAAGTGCTCTGTTGAGGACAAGTGATCGAACCAAGGGCACATTTTTTTTTGTTTGAGAAGCATGGTTGAAATACATATCTACGAGGAAAAGTGTAGATTTAAGTCAAATTTGCGCTCTGGACATACGTAACATCAGTATACAGAATGGGCTCCTATCAGGAGAAGAGCAGAAATTTTCGCTATAACTACGCAGCAGAGCACATGGAAAAAGCAAATAATGACTGCAACGAGATTTCCTCAGTATTCTTTATCTATTTAAGTGTAAGTATATTTTTCTATAAAACTTACTTGCTTTCATCTTATGGCTTAATAGTTCAAGAGTTAAAGACGTACTAATTTATAGTACAACGGCAAGCTTTCTGAGCCTAGGAGAACAAAGAGGTGAGGGCAGGAAAGTACGTAATAATGGGGCCCGAGGTAAACAGTATATAACACAGTTAATTTTTATTGAATAAAAATTTTAAAGCCTGGATCACAAGATATAACGCGTGTTGTTATTGTGAGAGCCAGTGCTAAACTGTAGTATGCCACTCAAGGTGGTGGCTTTAATCAGTTGAATAAGTAGTTCTAGTGGTGTCCAGAGAGGGAAAAAGGTAGCACTACTTGGTCTTGCTGATGCAAAGACCTGACATGAAATCTAACGCTGCTTTCGATGTTCGTAGTGTTTGAAGGAATGGTGGCCTGCGATGCCACATTAATAACAAATAATAAGTTGCAATAAATGTTTCAAGTTTAACGTAGCTGTAATACAGGCTTAGCTAGGCCTTTGTCACAGCTGAACTACTACTAGGTAAATAATATCTGATGTGAAATATCGCTGCATCTCTTCAAAGTCTACGAAAGAGCATCATAAAAATAGCTTTGCTTTTCTATTTATCCTTTCATACAAATACATGTATATACAAAAAATGGTGCATGGAGTATGAAATATGTGTAATACGGTAACCTTACCGTTAAAAACGAGAAAAAACTCTGTACCTCAAGAGATTAGCAAAACTGCCTTGGAAAAACGATTTTTACGGGTTCTCTAAAAAAACTACATGATTAAGGAGCACAAATATAGAGTGGTTGACTTTGCACAAACATTACCACAATTACTTCTTTTTTTGACTATATCTTGAAAAGAACGATTAAAAAAAATTTTGTCTTTCATATGCCATGTTAAAAAAATAAAAATAAAAATTAATAAAGTCTCCAAAATATTTTCATAACGACATAACCTTTCAAAATTTAAAAAACGTTCGTATCTGTAAAAGGAAGCTAGCCAGACCTGAAATAACTTTTTTACGGGTTCCCTAAGAAAAAACTAGGTAATCCGTGAGCACAAATTGAGAGGAGTTGGACTGTGCGCAAACATAACCTGAATTCTCCCGTTTTTTAACTGTATTTTGAAAAAAACAAATCAATAAAAATTATTTACTTAGTATGTTATGTTTAATTACATGACATTGATGCAGTTATTAACAAAACTATTCAAAATTCTTGTTACAACATAAACTCTCAAAATTAAAAAAACAGTTGTATCTCGAAAAAAAAGCTGGATAGGCCAAAAATAATCCCACTTGCGAAAGTTAATTATTGACGTAAGAAGTATGCACAACATGGATTCATACGAACAATCGTGGAAATTCTCAAAATAATAAAAGTCTTATATCAAAGGTAATGGTATATTAGAAGATACAACCTACATATGCAACCTATAAATTTGTTAATCTTTTATTTCTATAACGTATTGTAAGAATAATTGTCACGTGACCAAAACCTACATTCTTATTACTAATTTTGAGAATTATGAAAATTAGTTAAACACAGGTGAATGTAAAAATTAAGTCATAAATTATTATAGAAAACGAGTTAAATAGAAAATATAACTTTACAAAGGGACACAGCTATATGTCAGTTGTTTATCTTAATCTTAGTCAGATAGAGTAAATTATTTCTGTGGTAGCCAAAATTAAAGAATAATTTATCTCTTTTAGATACGGAGATACTAAAAAAAATTAATTTTACTTGTATGGTGTTATATTAAATGCATGAATAGTAATTTGAAATGAGCGAAATCTTTGTTCAGCTTAACAAGACAGAAGTATCTTCTTTTGACGTGGTATGGTGAAAATGTTTGTTTCGTTCTGCATTACATGATCAACAGTTCGTACATGTTTAAATACATTTAACAAATTGAACATTAAAGTACACTCAAAATACGCAAATTTCATTAACATCAATAGTATATTAAAGTGTATGTTTTTTATGCACGCTCGTGCTCCAACACGTAATACTGTTAAATTTTCTACTATTTTTATCTAACATTCTTAGATACATATTGAAATAATTTTTACCCTCAACTTCTCAGTTTATTTTTAACCAAGTTTAACAATATTTAAGTGGGGAGTTTTACTTTTTCTGGGGGTCCTTTAACCCACACCTGTTTTTTTTAGGTAAGGGGTCTGTTGAGGTTCAGTGGAAGGACAATTAAAGTGGTGCAGGGTTATGTAGGGGTTTTAAGTTAAAAATCAAATAGATAAGATATACAGAGAAACCAAACAATATTGACGTTATCTTGTAGTGGGTCTGTGAGGGTCTGTGTTGAGTTAGTTAAGAATCTGTAGGGGTAGTATGTGGAGTGACCCACACAAAAAACTTTTTTTTTCAGTAGGCTTAAATGTGTGTGAGGGAGGGGCATGCAAGTTTTGATATGCGTGCGTACGCGTATGTGTGTGAGTGTGTCGTAAAAAATAAGCGATTATATCCTTATTTATAAGATAAAGTATGATGTATAGAATGAGCCTATCATTAGGTACTAACAAATACCAACTTTCTGTTTCGTAAAACATCTACGTTGAGCCTAGCTATGAAAGCTAAAAAGATCCCAAATGGGGAAGGTCTGAAATAACGACAGTTCACTTCAATTTTTTAGTAAACCTATAAATGTTAATTTAAGCGACGTGTATTTCGACAACAACGATAGCTGAGTGCAGCGACTTTTTAGTATTTCAACAGCCAATATTAAGGCAGTTTACTTTGACTTTCTTCTTATACTGCTTCGTGATTGGCTGTCGAAATGATAAACAGTCACTGCATTGAGCTACCGTTGTCGTTGAAATAAACGTCACTGAAATGAGCATTTAAAGTTGTACTGCAAAACTGTAGTGAACTGTCGTTATTTTAAATCCCCCCCCTCCCAAGCATTTAGCTATTGGCAGAGTAGTTGAAGTTTTTAAATTTTAATGTATGTAAGTCCGACGTTACTGAACGGTATCATGCAGGTCCCTTGCACTCGATGCTTGCTCTAGCAATATGCGTCACCAAGTACGAAAACTACTATCTTACCTTTCATTGTTAAAAGTGTTTCGATAAATCTAATCATCTAAGTGTACTAATTTGATAAATAATTTAAGTTTTGATTAATAAATGTTGATTTAAGAACTAACTCTTAATGATTATGGATATCAAAATCAAACAGCCTTAAACATTATGAAACAAAATTACAAAACAGTAATGAAAGACAATAAATTAATACCGATTTTTTATTTCTCAGTTGACACTATGCTCTTTTCTCTAATGCTATCTCATGAATATACTAGAAAAAGTCTCAAAAAATATTGTGATCGCTATCTACGTAAAACAATTAAACCGGTTTTCTTAGATCTTGCATACTGATTTCTCAATTTTTCAAGATGGTCTTTATATATTGTTTTTTTTAAAAAATTAATCACAACAGCATTAAGTAAGTTCAAGGTCTTGTAAAATACAAAACAAGCTTTGCGTGCTAGTTTCGTAGTATCTGCTAGGTAACGTCCAAGCAACATTTAAGCCACCTGCAGTTGAAGTCAGTGAGTCTGGTCATGATATTTCAAACAGTATATCAATTACAATAGTCTTTCTTTTTGCAGAAAGTCTAGACTGGAGCTATTAGTCGTGCAGCTGACATATATACGCTTACATATGTTTTGCTAGTCTTTATTAAATACCCACAATGTGTTTTTATCCAAAAGTCAGAGGGAAGTTGTCCTGTAGTACTGCTTTATCTTTAATATATTAGGCTTTCATGCCACAGAGTTTTTTTCCAGAACGTTTATTACACGTAAATGTTATTTAAACTTTAAACATATATTCAAGGCTTAAAAAATACCCAAGAACAGTCACAAGTTGTTGAACTGCACTTTTTTTTGTTTAATTTTCGAAAATCTGAGTTTAACACGTAATTTAAAAAAAAAAATTATGCTCAATTGATTTGTATAATGTACCAACTTCTTTCAGTTTTTGTTTAGTGATATTACAGAACATTTTAATGTGCTCACGTAATTAATAAATTTATCTACGATTTTTTAAATGAAATTAAAAAAAAGAATTTAGTACATGTAAAAGCGTGTATACACGTATCTCCATAAGAGAAAATTAACTGCCAGAATTTCTGCACATTTGCACTTCTCTTACCTCTCTGAACTTTCTCCCCGCTAATGGTCATGAATAACCTTTAGTTAAAAAATCACCTTGGCTACGAAAACAGAAATTGTCAAAGAATAAAACGCAATCAACATTAATTCATGTATTCATTGAAACCTGTGCAAAAAAATAGGCGTAAAAGGCAGAACTTTTATCCTTGAATTTAATGCAACCTTCATACTCACGCAGATGCCCGCGTAAGTGTCTCTTACTTTGGGTGATGTTTATCACTATGCACCGACATGATATCATATAAATAATGTTACTCATATGAAACTAAATTATTTTGTCTTTTTTTATCCTAATTATTTGAGACAGGTTCTTAGTACGCGTATAAAGGACTCACATATAACGTTTTAAAAAGGCACTATAAAGAGTCATCTCTATATGCTGGAAATAAGGAGCAAAAAAGAATACACTTTTGTCAACAGCGGCTAGATTATAGGATTGAGAATTTACTTTTTCATTGCATTTCTGATTGCTAAGAAGGCGATGTTTCAGAATATTATTTGTTTGTCTCTTAAATGAACCAATTCTAGCTTTTATGTATCTGTTAATGAAGAAAGTTGAGTAAGAGTATTTGACAAGAATCTTACAAGCTACTGAGGTACTTTTAGATTCAAAAGATAAATATGCAAGTTTAAAAACCTTGTCAATTGACGGACAAACAATAGCACTTTCTTGGCATAGGATGTAGAACAAAGTCGAGAAATCTACCTGAAGCTGTGGGTTTTTTGTATAAGTTTATCGTGCTGGTGGGATTCAAAAAACATAAAATACACATAACTGTAAGAAAATCTAAAGTGCGTACTTCACTTCAAATTGTTAGCTGTGTAAGAGGTTAAAACTATTAAACAGGTTTAGATCATTCTTTAAGTAATCAGATTTTATTACACATAGGCAATCATCAACATATTATGTTCAGTATGGTAAGGCAGAATTTTGCCACCAACTCAGAACTAATCTCTCTAGAGATTCTTGAATGTCTTTTATAAACCAAGGAAAGCAACATCGGGGGTACCACAGAATTGCTTGTCAACATTGCTATGAAAAAATGATTTGTTATAGTTAATAAAAAATCAGTTTTAAATAAATTTCTGTCTTGTCTATGTTAAAAAGGTATAAAAATTTGTTTGTTTTACGTAAAATGCAACTTTTTATTAGGAGAAACGGTATACAAGTGTATGGAAGAACAACAGTGAAAGGAGTAAAAGAAAAATTATCAAGAATAATAAGCTTTCTAACTTTATAAAAACTTATAACAGAATATTAAGCTTTTATAAAATTTTAGAAACAGCAAAGAAAGCCACCCATTGAGTTGATTAGTGGGACAACCAACTAAAAAATTAATTAATTTTGCTGGAAAAACATCTTTATGTGCCCTTATTTGGACTTAAAGCTTTGACAACTGACTACCACTTAAATTAAAAACACTGGCCTTCTATCTAACAGTTTAGTCTGATTTCTTAAAAATTTTTTATCGATTTGATATTTTTGAAAATTAAATTATCAACGGAAAAGTCTTTGTAATTATGAATTGTCTAGTTTCTCACTACGTTGTTAAATAAATAAAAAGCTAATGTTGTTTTATATAGAAAAAAGTATTCATGTTAGATTTATGCCACATTGACTAATAATTTTCATTTTATACAACTAAATAATTTTGCTAGCTTAAGAGTCTTTTCTTAACTAATTTTATCTGTCAAAAATCTTGCCAGATATTGCAAAGAGAGAGGCATTTTCAATAAAGTAGATATCATTGTATCTGATATTTTTCTCTTAAGAAGCCATTTGTCCGAGACTCATGGCATATTCAGGATACATAAGTATGGTTTCCAACAAGGTTAGTTAATTTTTAATTTGTTCTTCCATTCGTTAACTTAATCAATGAATTTCTTCTCATATTCTCGGATTTCTAAGAAAAATTAACAACTCTGTAAAAACTTTAAATAAAGTTGGAGATATAATTAAAAACTTAATTACTTCTAACAATTCAACTTTTGCCTTCTTCGGTATAGTATCTTTATACGCTAATTTGCCTTTTTTCCTAATGAAAAATGTTTATTTTTTAATAACTAACAACTTTATCAATCTTTTAGGTACTGACAAAACACTTTTTTTTTAAAGAATTAATTCTCTCGTTAATTTTAAATATTTCTGTTTTGATGGTTTTATAAACATACAATTCTGCGGGAATCCAATAAAAGCTATTACTCTTATTGATTTGCAAGAGTTATTTTGGAATTTGTGAAGAGTTAAGTCTTGGATAAGAGAGAATATTTTCTGTTTCTATACTTGCATGTGTTAATGATTACATATTTGTAATAAAAACCTATTAAACAAATAAAGTTCTGAGCCTGTTTAATAACAGTTGAATGTAAAGTAAGCAATGCAGTTCCCATTTCAGATATTTATATTACACGTTTTCTGAATTCCATCAGCACCATAGACTTGAATAATAAAAACCCTAAGCTTCAGGTAAATTTTTCAATTTTTTTGTTTACACAACTTCAAACGCCTGAACATTTCTATTGAGTTTTCCTTAATAAATAAGCTTATTAAACTTGATTTATTTCTTAAACCTTGTTAAATCACAGTGGCTCGTTTAATTAAAAGTTAGAGCTGGTTCCCTTAACAGATAAAACAAAATTTTTTGTAACGTCACCTACTAGACCATTAGGAGTGCAATGCAAGAGTTGATTCTCGTTTGTATAATCTAGCTACTATCGACATAAGTGTGTTACTTGTCGCTTTTTGTTTTCAACATAAAAATACGACTCTTTGTAGTGCCCTGTTAAAACGTAATATACATGTCCTTTACACACGTTTTGGGAACCCGTCTCAAGTAATTATATTACAAAAGGACTCAACGAATTGGCTGGATATAAGTATGATGGCTTATGTTATATCATGTGGGTGCGTAATACTATACATTGGCATAAGTAAGAGTCACCTACATGGGTGTCTGCATGAGCATAAGCATAGTATTAGATACAGGGACGAAATTTCTGCTAAGTACGCCCATTATATACATTGTCAGGAGGGACTTGACTTCAAGAGAGCTGTGATTCTTGATTGAGAACCTAGTCATAATAGGTATGAATCCTCTGAAATATGTCTTACTACATTAGTGAATAATAATAATTTTTGACTATTAGACAAACGAAAACTACACGTTTTATACCATCATTTATTATTATTATGAAAATGAGAACAAATATTTTTTTATAGTTTGAATTTCTATTTTGATTTAATATCATGATATAATATTAATATAGTTAACTTTATTTTAGAATTTAAAATATTTCAAACTTCCTACACTGATGATGGCTTATGGTTTTATATAATTCTTGCAGGTCCCTTTACATCTTTATCATCAGGTCCCTTTCAGATCCAGTGTTTTCTTGATTTTAAAGGTAAATGTCCCTAATATAACCACCAATTTTATTATACTTGTTTCTTTGATTTTTTTCCTTGATTGTGAGCTTTAATAGTATAAATTTTGGTATCCGCTGGTGCCCTATAAATTTAGAATAATTATTCTAATTCTTAAATATTGTCCTTAATTGTCAAATTACTATGCTTTATAAAAAAAATATTAGGCTAAAATATACATAATGATGAAACGTCGTTTTTCTATGTTTGTATATATTATTTCATACTATATCCCTATTTATAAAACTTTTCCAATAACGTGACTTTAGACTAATATTTTGAGATAGTTTAAGTTTTTTAATGCCTTATACTATTGTATTTAACAGAAACAGTTACAATATTAATTTGTTTTCTAGAATTATATAAATTACTCGTTAAAGTTTGGTACTAGAACACGTACAGTCTAAGAAATAGGTTATGTGTGACTTTGCTCCTATTTATGAAATTATCTTTGAAATTTGTTATTAATTGTACGCAAAATACAACCTTTTTTGTAAATTTGTAAAGGTATATAAAATATACAACTGCCATAGGTTTTTTTATCAAATAAATTGCACAGAAAATACACAAATTTTTTTATTTTATGAATAGGGTCATATTCCACGAATAGGAAAATTTACCATATTTAGCTTATTTTGTAGACTTAACGAATTTTTCACTCTGAACGTACACATGTTTACTTCATTTAACATTCTGACACTGACACTTATGTTTATCGATAAGCATTTAAATTATAATAACTTGAACTTCATACTAGCTAATGCAATGAGGTATTATACTGTAGTACGTATATGAAACTCCAGAAGTCATAAGTATCGCTTTGACGTGTCATTGTTATTTTTGCATGGAAAAGTAACTTTAAAAAAATTTTTTTTGTACAATTGTTGGGAATTGAAAAACATTTTTTTTAATGTTATTTCTTACGATTATTATCTTTGTTCAATGACACTTTATACGTTTTTAAGAAGGACTCTGTACGATGGGAGAGTATTAGTTTTTTATGGATAATTAGTCAAGTAAACAGTTATACTTTAAAATACTATGTTATTAGTCCTTACTTATAAAACAATAAAAATACGTTCATAATGGAGTGCATGAGTCTTCTGTGTTGGCTTAAAGTAAAGAGTTTCTTTTAATTTATAGGTAACTATCCTTACAGAACTCGACGAAATATCGATGAGACAATACGTTAAAATAATATGTGTTTTCAGTCTTATTAGACAGTTTAGTAGTGATAGATAAATTTTAAGTATCTCAGTTGGCAAGAGGAAGTATATCTCAATAAATTACAAAATATTTCTAAGTTATTTTTTACGGCCTATATCAAAGCTTCCACTCTACCGTGAGACCGTATTTTTTCAAAATTATAGGAATGATTACAAATCTTTTTGTATAACATAGTCTGCTTTTCTTAAACTTTTTTCTTTATAGAGCAAAATTATGTTAACATACGAGCACGTAATTTACTAAATTAACGAAGAAATATGTAAAGTTAACAAATGAATCTAGATGTGAGCTCAAGAACTCTACTGGCTCCATATCTTACTGCTGCAGTACTGGAATAACTTATGGTAGTAGAGGGCCTAAAATACAAGCAAGTGATGTTGACCGTCAAACAAGGCAGGCGTGGGCATCCTGCAGTATTTATTAACTTGAAGCACCAAATTATAATTTTGATGCAAATACTTAAAATCCTGTAAGATTAGGTTCTGAAATGTATGAATCTAAAGATCAAATAAATAGTAGGGGAAAATGTAGGTATTCCTTACAATGATGCAATTACTGTCACATTAAGTAAACTAATAAATAGTAACTATTAATAATTAAAGTTTAAGTCTTAACAAATATCACAGTGAACTACATTAATTGCAGTTGAAATTGTCGTCTTAACAAATAAAAAGTTTCATTTAAATTAATTATTATAATTCTTCAATGTATGTAATCTTGTTTAAATTTAAAAGAATTAATTCTCTCGTTAATTTTAAATATTTCTGTTTTGATGGTTTTATAAACATACAATTCTGCGGGAATCCAATAAAAGCTATTACTCTTATTGATTTGCAAGAGTTATTTTGGAATTTGTGAAGAGTTAAGTCTTGGATAAGAGAGAATATTTTCTGTTTCTATACTTGCATGTGTTAATGATTACATATTTGTAATAAAAACCTATTAAACAAATAAAGTTCTGAGCCTGTTTAATAACAGTTGAATGTAAAGTAAGCAATGCAGTTCCCATTTCAGATATTTATATTACACGTTTTCTGAATTCCATCAGCACCATAGACTTGAATAATAAAAACCCTAAGCTTCAGGTAAATTTTTCAATTTTTTTGTTTACACAACTTCAAACGCCTGAACATTTCTATTGAGTTTTCCTTAATAAATAAGCTTATTAAACTTGATTTATTTCTTAAACCTTGTTAAATCACAGTGGCTCGTTTAATTAAAAGTTAGAGCTGGTTCCCTTAACAGATAAAACAAAATTTTTTGTAACGTCACCTACTAGACCATTAGGAGTGCAATGCAAGAGTTGATTCTCGTTTGTATAATCTAGCTACTATCGACATAAGTGTGTTACTTGTCGCTTTTTGTTTTCAACATAAAAATACGACTCTTTGTAGTGCCCTGTTAAAACGTAATATACATGTCCTTTACACACGTTTTGGGAACCCGTCTCAAGTAATTATATTACAAAAGGACTCAACGAATTGGCTGGATATAAGTATGATGGCTTATGTTATATCATGTGGGTGCGTAATACTATACATTGGCATAAGTAAGAGTCACCTACATGGGTGTCTGCATGAGCATAAGCATAGTATTAGATACAGGGACGAAATTTCTGCTAAGTACGCCCATTATATACATTGTCAGGAGGGACTTGACTTCAAGAGAGCTGTGATTCTTGATTGAGAACCTAGTCATAATAGGTATGAATCCTCTGAAATATGTCTTACTACATTAGTGAATAATAATAATTTTTGACTATTAGACAAACGAAAACTACACGTTTTATACCATCATTTATTATTATTATGAAAATGAGAACAAATATTTTTTTATAGTTTGAATTTCTATCTTGATNAATTTAAATAACTGTAGTAAACCGTATTAAATCAATGAACTTTAAGTATTTTTTTAGAAATACAGCACCCGTTAATCACGTTCAACATTTACAGTCATATTAACTCATAGCTGTTATTTTATAGTAATTGAACGAATTTTTTTATTTATAACTTAGATTTTATTCTATTTAAATGACAGTATTACATGTAGTTTTAGCTCCTGTGGTTATGTTACTGTCATCAGCTTTCTTCAGCCTTGACCATAAAACACAACCTTATAGTACTTATATTACGTTAGCATGACAAAATCGTTGTTAAGTAAATTGTTGTTGTAATATTTTTTTCTTAAGTATGCATAGTATACGCATCTACGAGGTAAATAAAAGGAAAAAAAAAACTTATTTATATAGTTTTTTTTAGTTAAAATTTTTTCATACACTGGTACGTATTGCTGCAGAAAAACAAAAAAAAACTTATTCAGATCATGGTTTTATCATAAATGATAGTGACATTAATGATTGGTGCATGTATTATAATGAAATTTTTTTTTTAAACTCATTTCATTCCCACTTTTACATTAAAAATCCGAAAATGAAAAAAGAAATTCATGTTCTAACTGAAAATATAATGATGCAAGCAGTCACAATTTTAAGTTCCAATAAATGACACTTTAACTTTTGAAATAGAACTTTGCAAATTCTAACAAACAACTTAAGATCGTCTTCAGATTCAATTTCAGGATATTTGTGGCGTGATAACATTATCTTTTACTCGAGTAGCAAAAGACAGAATAAAAAAAAGCTTTTATCTGTTATATCTGGTCCTTAGTGACCTCAAATGGTTGGTTAAAAATAGACAAAGAGAAGTGTCAAGGAAAAGATTGTCTTGCTGAAAAAAAAAGTAAAGTTGAAAATCAGGGAAACAAGAAAAAAGAAGAAAAAGAAAGTAAAAAAGGCAAAAAAAAAAATATTCAGAAAATGGAAATAAAGATTAAAAAATGAAAAATCAAAAATTAAAGCAACAATGACTAGTCAATAAATTCAAAGAAAACCATAAAATAACAAAAGTAATGTATTAAAATCGAAAGAAAAAGATTATTTGACTAAATAAATAAGTTGTTTGCAAAATAAATCACATCCTGTTAACAATTTATAGTTATTAATATTTGTGTGTAAAGGTTAAATGTTTTGTAACAAAAATTGATGTTGTAAGCATTAAAGAGAGAGTTGGAAGTCTTAGTGAAATATTTTTATATAATTATTTACTATTTTTACTGAAAAATTAATCTTATTCAACGTGTTTTTTTTATGTTACAATTGCTTAGATGATAGGATTTAAGTCTTGTTAACGGATTAACAATTTAAATGTCAATAGCTTATTAAAAAATAATAACGATAATTGTAGAATTTATGAATATAATGTTTTTGTTTTTTTTATACGATGCACTCTTCAATATATAAACATCCAGTTTCACACATTAAAAAAACTGAGATGACAGTCATAAAAGTAGTGGCACTGATTGAGTGTCAGTAATTTAAGCTATAACAACAATTGGGTGTCAGTAATACAAACACAGTAGCAGTTACACTAACATTTGGCTAATTAAATAAAAGTTTAATGGTAATCATACCTTTCAACTTTTATCATTAAAAAAATTATTTATTGCATGGTAACTAAGCTTAGATGCTTATCATTTAACAAAAAACAAAGTTTATACATGTGTACATGCGTATAATGTAAGCTTGTACGTATGACCTAAGAAGAAAAGTGTAAGTCATACCTACATTTAGACATGGTGCGTGGTAATTCGTTAAGTCCAGCCACCACGCTTGGCTTGGCAATTGATGTACTTACATCAATATTAAACAAGTTTTTATCTTAAGAATACCAAATTGTAGCTGATGAAGTCAGCTCCGCGCAAAAAAAAGACATCTTTGGAGAATTATTAAATTTAAATAGTATTTGTTGCTGCCAAACAGAATAAGACACTTCAAGGTGTAGGTGCGTACACGCACGGGCTGAGTCACGTGGGACCTCTTGCTCTATTTTTCCTTTTTTTTCGAAAAGGGGAATTGCGCATTTTGTAAGTGAGCAGGTTAGCCGCAGGTACATCGCTGAAAAGAAAAAGGAGGCAAAGGGAGAACCAAAAGGAAAGGGGTCGAGGCGGAGCCAGAAAAAGTTAGTTAGTCACCGGACGCCCAAGCGGAACCAAGTAGAATCGGGAGCCGAACATCGGATAGGAGTGAGTAGGAGCTACCCGTTGGACAGCGAGGCAGTGAGTCCAGCACTCACACGATCGAAGGGGTAATCCTTGGCCCATGGTTGTCTAATAATCAATCAAGTGGTGCCCTTCGATCTGCTTAGCTTGAACGACGAAGCTTTCCTTGGTTTTTGTATCACTTCTTGTCTGTTGTTCTCTTTTTTTTAAGTTGCGGGCTTGCAATTGTTTTTTCTCTGCGTTTTTTCCGTGTGATTTTTGCCCCGTGTCTTGTTTTTTTCGTCGACGCGCTCGTTAACTGTGTGTCTCTACGCACGTGTCGTTCTGATCTGGCGATTATTTTGTGTGCGTTCCTTAATTTAGCTAGTCTGCTAGATTCTTTTTATTCTAAGGCCCGCCGTGCTTTGTAATTGCGTTATAACATTTTATTTTTTTTTTGCATCGCCGAAACGGCCAAGAATTTAATTTTTTATTAAGATCTTAAGTGATCTTCCTTTTGTTTGTTTACAAATATATGAAAGGCACTGACGCGCCAGAGCGCCGGGTTATTCTATAAGGATCGAATTCCTATGAGTAAGAACGTAAATGCGGTGCGTGTTGGGTTTGATTTTTTTTGTTTTGGTGTCGCGTAGACGTCATCACGCATTTTTTCATCATTTTCTTGTGGTTGATTTAAGAGCAGCGGCGCTGACCTTGTACGTATTACTTTGGTATACGCCAGATCATAACAGTTGTCACACGTGAACAGTGATACTAAAATTCTCGGAATTCACCTCCGACGGTTATTATTATTTTCTTTTGCGTTCGGCCATGCGACTTACTCTAAACTAGTCCCATGCAGTGTAGACTATAATATTTTGCATTCAACATATTCTTCTTCCTTTTTGCGTGTAGGTACATTTTTTACCACACTATATTATGCGTTACCGGCCATATGCCGCTTGTTTTTCACCAGCGTGGCAATTTTGTTAATTATTCGTCTTATGTCGATATTTGTAAGCGATTCACCCGAATGACGGATTAATACACATTGTTGCCATTATTTTTGTATTTTTATAATAAATCATATTTTAACAGTACTTATTCATTGTTGTTGTGATACTGTATGTGAACCTCTGTCCTTACCACCCACACTACTTTTTCATATATAAAATACCCCTTTTAACACTTAGTCATCAAAGTAAGTCACAAACTGAACGTCTTTTTAACCAAAATCAACATCTTTCTAACATGACAACGCTCCTCATTTACATTTGAACACATACTTTTAACTACACATACATGACAGAAATCTTTTTTCATATTTTAATTTATAATGTATTCTCTAATGATCCGGAGCACAAATCATACAAAAGGTATTGAACTTAAAATTCGTATTTAATACAGATAATTTCAAATAATATTAAGTAAGATTTTTCACAGATTCTCGTCAACTCATATACTTAAAAAAACACTTTAAACTTAAGGACATTCCATATACTATCTAAAATTTCTACTTTACCGAATTTTATATAAGTATAAATTATTGTTGATAATTAATAACATAACTATTTAAACCCAAAATGATGAAAAAAGCCCCTAAGCTGGTACTTTAAAGAAACAATCAAGCCTCAATTCCATAGAATGTATTGCGAACTTAGAAAAAAAGTTACATTTCGTGATCGTAAAAGAGTCAGTCAGTGTGCATGTTTGAAATTTTAAATAGTTATATAGTTAGTTATTAACAATAATTCCTTATTATAGGAAAGTCGATAGAGTGGAAATTTTAAATGATGTATGGAATGCCCTTAGTAACGTTATTATTTTAATGACATAACATGTTTAGCAACACAATGTTATATATTGTTACGTAGTGCTTAGCTGTTTTACTGCAGTTCCTTACACCTACCGAGTGAGATAACAGCAAGAAGTTGACAAAAAATTAGCTTATAAACAAAGTATTTTTGTGTTCTATTAAATAAAGCAAAAAAATTGATAAAATTCACGTAAATTACAAAGAATAAAGAAATTCATAATAAAAGGAAAAAAATGTATAACTATTGCTTCGACGCTTGAATGTCTCAACATACTTAATAAATTATTAGAATAACGGAGATAAGAAAGATAAGTTATGTAAAATTATTGATAGCCCATATCACACCACACAAATGTCCCACAATTACTAGTCCTGGTCATTTTCTGGAATTCATGGTAAAAATTATTTAGATAGGATTTTTTGCATGATCTGACGCTAAATAATCCCCTAAAAACAGATTTTCATGTTGCCAGGCCTTAGAGTCTCAGGGAAACTGTTTGAAACAAATTTTTTTTTTTTAAATTTAAAATATTGTTTCGACCTTAAAAGATTTTTTTTGGTTCTCTGGACAATTCTAAACACAAAAGAAAATCTTGCAAATTTTCTTTTAAATTAATACTTTTCAAGATAATTATTGCATAAAGTTTAAAAAACTAATAATGACCATTTTTAAGTATGAACAATAATAATCAAAATAAGACATTTTGATGTTGCTAAAGTTCTCAAATATTCTCTAAACATCCCTTAATAAAATTTTAAGGCGTTTTCTGATATTATTTTATTGCAAACCCTTAATTTTTAATTTACAAGCAAGCGTTTGCATTGTTACGGTCAGCTGCCGCTGGCCGTGGTTCCCATGCTTCATCTCTTTTCTCCTCAAAAGGAGTACATAGAATTAACTGCCACTCATATTTAATTTCAATGGTAAGTATATTGTACATAATTTTTCTACAGTTATTGTGGAAGTAAAAGTAATTATGCACTCTTTTATATTCATGTAAAATGGAGATCATCTAAGTGTTACGATATAAACATACATGTATTTAAATAAAAAAAATTATTCTAAGTTAAGCGTCAGTTTAGATGTCATATAGTAACAAAGTGTTTTATACGCTTAAGTATACTAACTTTATTATTTTCATTTAAAAAGTTTGAATCACACGGGCTTAGAACAAGACGAGATAAAATTGACAATAACAAAACAGTGCACGTGCATAATACTTTTTGTCATTTGATTACTTATTCGTTCAATAAAGTATTAAATAAATTACGTGATTTTTCTCTAAAAACTAATTTGAATCTTATCCTGATCCTTGTACTTTTCAGCAGTTTTGTTTATTTCAGCTGGCTAATAAAAAACGGCACGGCACAGCATTTGATGAATCATTTTTAAATTGAATTGGGTTTACGGTAGTATATAAACATAACTGAATTCTTACTCCCACAATTACTGTAGAAGAATAAATTACTTAGTATTCTAATTAAATATGAGTGGCAGTAAATTGCATGTACTTCTCGTAAGTGGAAAAAAGACGGAGCATGAGAGCCACGGCCAACAGTGGCCGACCGTAACGGTGCACACGCTTTATTGTAAACTAAACATTGAGGGTTTGCAATAAAATAATATCCGGAAACGTCTAAGGATTTTGTCAAGGGATGTTTAAAGAATATTTGAGAACCTTAGCAATATCAAAATTTATTACATTTACTGTTGTTTTTCATACTTGAAAATGGTCATTTTAACGGCTTTTTAAATGTATTGATTTTGGAAAAAATTCACTAGATATTATTCAGAATTGTCCAAGAAACTCAAAAAAAATTTTCCAGGTCAAAATAAGCAATAATTTGAATTTAATTAAAAAAAAAATTTGTTTGAAACAATTTTCCTAATACTTTGAGGCCTGGTAACACACAAATTCGTTTTGAGGTGACTATTTCGCGTCAGATCATGCAAAAAAATTCTATCCAAATAATACTTCCCACGAATTCCAGATAATAACCAGGACTTAACAGACTTCTTGAGCACCTTATACAGTCATCTATATTTTCTAGGTGTAACAAAGATATTGTGTTGGTTATGTCCGCTGTTTACTTAAAAATACACTATGCTTTTATCATTGTACTCATTTCATTGAAGTTTATGTATTCATTGTATAACAAGTATTCAAGTACAGGTCTATTAAATTTATTCCAAAAAATTTTTAAAAAACTTATACTTATGGAATATTTTAATGTTAAATGTGTTTTAATATTCATGAGCTTTTTGTACTTATATTTCAGATGGATGCAAAACCACTTGATGCAGAATTTTTACAACTTTTATATGATATATTTCAATCGGAAATTGATGGACATCTTTACCGAGGTTATAGTATAGTGCCTGCCAAAGGTTTAGTTTCAGAAGACTCTAAGAAAAGAGAATATTTTTTCAACTCAGGAGAAAAAAAACAAGTTTGGTGGATATTTTCAGGGATGGGTTCTCAGTGGGTAGAGATGGGTATGTAACTTAAATAAGAATTCACTTTTAATTACGTACATTCATGATGAAATAGCTTGTGAAAGTACTGAAATCTTGTATTTAGGTAACAACTAAGCCTTAGTTCTTTAAATTTCTTTATTTTTTAAGTATACTGTAAGGACTAATGCAAAGCATCATAAGAGTCATAACTTTGAAATCTTAACTTCTTTATTTTCTAAAAATTTTTATTTTAGCTTAGAGCTTTTTGTAAAATATAAGTTCTTTCTTTTCACATTTTATAAACTCGTTCAAAAATCTCAGGACTAGTATTTGTTATGGTCCCGTTATGAAAAATAATGTATCATACATTCTTTAGCATAGAGTGTTTTAAGCCGAACGATTTTGATCAATTTTTTTCTAGATTTATAATAAATTTTGATGTAAGACATCAGCTTTCTGCTTTATATATATATATCCCTATGTTATATAGTAGTAAGAAATGGAGCGAGGTTTTGCTCCCCCCGCTTCCCCTCAGCTTCCACCCAGCTCCCCCCCAAATAAGGTAGTTATTCTTACATTTTCTTGCATTTTTCGAGTCATCCTACTTTTTTGCTAGCTCCCCCCGCTCCCCCCACTTCCCCCTTAGCTTCTCTCCCCACTCTCCCTCAGCTACCCCCAGCTTCCCCATATATGATGTAAATATATTTGTAAAGCCTTATATAATAATTGTTACAAGTAGTCTTATTTTCACATATAATTGTATTTAACCATAACAAAAAATTTGTTCCAATTATCTTACTAACGATGTTTATTTTGATTACATACTCTGAAATGTCTTTTAAGGTGCTCTGCTCTTACATAACCTTTTCTACAATTTTGACAAGTATTTTTTCGAACGTTTTCTTCATGACTTTTCAAATGTCTCTGTAAGTAATGATTTCTTTTAAAACTTTTTTTGCATTTAATACACTTAAAATTTTTTTCAATGTTTTGGCGTTCCTTTT
Source organism: Copidosoma floridanum (assembly GCF_000648655.2). Next base: position 1,410,108 of record NW_019379741.1, read on the forward strand.
GTGTGACGCAAATAGTTCTTTTTGTTTTATATTATAATATGCTACACAGATCACAAAAAATTTTTTTTTGTGAATTTTTTCGTGCGATGATAGACACTCTTGATTAAAAATTTTGAGTACTATTTGTCACACTGATAAAATTTTGCATCTATAATGGTGTATCTGAAAACATATTACAAAAAACAGATTGTTTATAATTACATAAATCTGGGTAATAGACGGTTCTGAAATTCGCACTTTTGATGAAAGATAAAATTTGCAAGAAAGTATAAAAATGGTAATTAATTGTGTAGTGGTTTTTTTTTTTACTCTAAAATTTCATTACAAACAATATTTTTCATTTCAAATTTTTTTTCTGATTCAATTTGGATAAAAATTTTTTTTGGGTTTCTACATCTAGACAATGCAACATTGAATTGCCCATGAGGAAATAATGGTTTTCTGAGGTATAATACTAAGGCATCAAAAGTTTGACCTTGAGATTTATTGATAGTCATAGAAAAAGCTAAGGTAAATGAAAATTGTTTTCTGTACCATATGAATGGTAGTGAGGAAGAATTGTTTGTTTGTAGTGTTATTCTTGTAATAAAGACTTCATTTTCTTTTTTTTCACCTGTGATTATTTCAGCTTCGATGTTGTATTTAAATAATTTTGTAATTCATAATCTTGTACCATTGCAAAGTCCTTCAGATATGTTTAAGTTTCGTATCAACATAACAAAAGCGTTAATTTTTAAATTCAATTCATGTGGAGGAAGACCTTCTTTAATACTATTAAAATATTCTGTAGGGAAATTAATATGAATATTATCGTCTGAATTATCTACTCCTTTGTGAGTTGCTTTATCAATACTATAGTACGTTACTAATGTTCCGACTATGTTATTTTAAATTTTTTTGTTCAAAAAATGAGTGTATTAATTGTGAGATGTTAATATAGCTTTTCTTATAAAATAATCGTCATCATTATTAAAAATTTCAGAACATACATCATTCGTTTTCCATGTCTGAGGAATTATAAAAGTTTTAACTTTGCCTTCTCCTATATCCAGTAGCAATCAAGAAAATTTTTGATTAATTGAACGTATACTACTTTTTAAATAAAAAATATTAAAATAAAGGCCAAAAATTTGAAAACTTTATGGTTTCTTGAACATTACGTAATTTCTGTTAATCTGGCTCAAACTGAAATAATGCACTTTCTATAGTGCTCAAGTCTAAAGGAAGTCTGAAAGTTCTGTGAGTGGTCATTCCCTTTGGGAGCAGAATAAAAGCAATACCTGTGCAAGCCATTCTAAGAATTTTTTTTTTAATTGATA
>NW_019379741.1:1415759-1469079 GCF_000648655.2 Copidosoma floridanum
CATAACGTTACATGCTTCTTCAAAAATTATATCGTTTTGAAAATCGTGTTCTACAAATCCCATAGAAAAAGCTGTTATTAGTCAGGGAAAATAAAAAGTAATTGTTAAAAATTCATGTTATTAATTATGACGAATTTACATTTATTATATTTATAAATTTTAAGTAACAATTAATATGATTCGGGTTTTTTTCATACTTCGTTAATCTAATTTACAATTACGAGGGTTGGTGCACAGAGCGCGCAAGGGCATATATAGTTATAAGAGCTTAGAAATATCTATTGACACATACAGGATAGACAGGTCATTTAAAAAAGGGAGCCACTAGAAAAAAGAATAAAGCTCACCAACACAAAGTCGAGGGCACATCTCTTTGTCTATATAAATTTCACCACTTTTATTTGAAATTAGCAGCTTGTTCTTCATGTTTCTTTAAAAGCAGACCAGTAATCATAACCCAGCATAGAAAATTTATTCCCGAGTATTTGTGAAAAATCCCATAGTCTGCTAAATTTCGTAAAATATACTTCAACATATTATTTTCATTCTAACAAATAATTTTTTTCTCCCCCCGCTTCCCCTCAGCTTCCACCCAGCTCCCCCCCAAATAAGGTAGTTATTCTTACATTTTCTTGCATTTTTCGAGTCATCCTACTTTTTTGCTAGCTCCCCCCNTTTCTCGGAAGAAGACGTATTGATTTGTTAGAGAGAAAAATTATTAAATTATAAATAACGGATAGCATATGTTACTTAACTGACCATTGTTGGCTTACTCTACGCAGTACCTTGCCAAGAAATACAGCTAGCTTGTGAATTTAAGTTTAAGATTATTAAAATCGTGTATAAGTTGGTTTTATTTATGATAAAAATAACTGAATTTATATATTTTTTGTAGCTTAAAAAAAATACAATATATGGTTGTGTGTGTGTGTACCTTATATATTTTTTTAACATTTTTAGCCTTTAATGATTCGAAATGTTGTTGAGAAGCTCTAAAATTAACGGAATGAAGGCTACTGATACTGCGATAACTTATTATTTTGCACTAAGTATTTGTAAGAGATGTTTCTATTGCTGATTTTTTCGTAGATTTAATATTATCAACGATTGAGAAAATTCTTTCTGGTAATGCGTTTGAAAGTGGCAAAAATTAAGTCTTTAAAACTAATTTTTTTTGTAAGTATTAGTTCTATGTTAACAAAATTTAAATTCTAATAGCTGGTTATCTACACCCACAGAATCTGTTTCTTTCATTATTTTTTATAAAAAATTAGGTAAGTCCTTATAGGACTATTATATACAATTTTTTTTTTATCACAAATGAACCGCAAAAAATACTTTTAAGACAAGTTAAGAAAGAAATGACATAATGAACCTTGTTTACCGCAGTTCTATATACCTTTTTTTTAAAGATTTGTTATTTAAGTTAAAGGTACGTCAATTAATAACGCAATGATAATTAACAACAATCATGAATTCTGATTGTTAAAACTATTTTAAACTTGAATCAAACTTACAAAATTTAAGTTACAATTAAATTAACGATAGTATTAATTATCAGAACTCTATTATAAAGATTCTTATAGTACGTAAAACTTTAGTGATAAAATGTGTTGTGAAATCAAGAGTAAATGACTTATAATGTAGGTTTTAAATATGCTTAATAAGAAGGTGTATTCCAGAAAAGATTAAGAGTAAAAATGTATTTTTAGAAAAAAAATTTAAGTATTGCGGTAACATAAAGCTTAAAATGCAATTTTTTGACCGGCGTCCTAACAAAAATCCATACTTTTCTTCTAGTTTTTACGGTAAAGTTTTCTTTTTTTTTTTTTTTTTGTTTTTCTGTATACTTACTAAAAATTTTAGCTAACAGATAGGATATTACTTAAAAATACGTTTCCATGATGGCTTATGACGTACCTGGGCCAAAAATCGTAGCCCCACTTTTCGACCGTGGTACGTATACTTCTCTTCCCCACATCTACACCAAGAGGTTGACACAAAAATTTAAATGATTTCTCCTCCTCCTTATACTTAATAATAATTCTAGTAATAGTAGCTCTGCTGAATGTATATTCGTTTGCATTCGCGTCTGCATGCCTATTTTTCACATTTAATATACGTTTTTAACTTTTACCTCTTCACTGTATGCAGTGGCCATGCTTTTTTGACAGCCAATCATTTTATTCATAAGATAATTTTTTCTGATGTTTTTCATTTATTCATGGAAACACTGAGAAAAAAAACATTTAAGAAATGAAATAGCTGACTTTTGTAACACTGTTATATGACGTATCTTATTTAGATGCGTTGCACATAAACGAAGTTTAAATAACTTATTAACAAATCTTTGTTTTGCTTACGTTACTTTAATGTAATCTGTAAAGGTTATGCGTCTGTTAGCTATATGTGTATATATATATATATATATTAAGACATCAGCTTTCTGCTTTATATATATATATCCCTATGTTATATAGTAGTAAGAAATGGAGCGAGGTTTTGCTCCCCCCGCTTCCCCTCAGCTTCCACCNATATATATATATGACGTCTGCTGCTACAGCTGCTGCTCCTTATCATATAGTGTAGAACTATATATACCTGCGCACTTGGTTCTGCGTACATTAGGCAGCGCTGATATATAATATGTTCTTAGACAGGGGCTGCACTGATAAAACAACACAGATGTCATCATTAAAGTAAAAAATGTTACGCCGGAATACAATTTCTTTTCAAATTTTTTTGTTTCACTCACACAATGATATTAACTTAATAAAGGTACATATTATATAACAGCTTACAACTCTGATGGTAATAAACATTTTTAGTTCTGAATAATTTTATTAACTTAGTAGAAGGTAGAAAATTTTAAGCTTATTCTGAGATGTTGACTTATAGTTACTCGGAAAGTTTTTGAGCTTACTAATTAACGAGATAAACAAAAGTTTTTCAATATAATTTCTTAGAACTTTTAAAAAAAAAACCATTTTTCTGATTTAAACTTATTAAAACGTAACACGTTAGAAGCATTATTTGATCATTAAAAAAAACTCTCTAAAATCGTAGGAACGATTAAGTAGGCAACTACAAACTGCGTTGAGGTCATGGGTAAAGTGTAAAAATAAGACGTTGTGTCCTGCATCAACATCAATTAAGAAATACTAAATGTCATTTTTTGACGTGTCAAGTACTGAGTACGTAAACTGTGCCAGTTCTGGATCAACTTTAAAGTAGTAATACCAGATAGTTATCAATAATTAGGACATCGATATTTTTGGCTCGAACTATCGATGATTCTAACCGATATTTAAGATATCAATAAATGGTTCCATAGATGTTAAAACTTTAAATATTGTGGTCTGATATGGGCGAATAAATAGCGCCTGCAGAAAAAAAATTTCTATAGTAAATGAGTGAACCCTACATCTTTATTATAATACATACAAAGAGGCATGTTAACAGGCCACGAGCCGTCGTCAGCCAAATTCATAGTCAAAAGTTTATTATTTTTATTTTGTAAGTAGAAAAAAGTTATTGAAGACAACGGACATGTGGCAAGGCATTAAACTATTTCACCGCGTACGCCCAGGTTGCGTTGCCTGAAGAGAGGTTAGTCCATTAGGTAAGGATCACCCGTTTAATCTTCCTATTCACGTCGATGAGGGGACCCTGATCTGCTTGAAAGGTCAAGATCATTTATTCATGTCTGGTAAAAACTTCTGGCAATGCACCAAACTTGATACGTCTTTTCCAAAAAAAAAAAAAAATATTTAAGTAGATTAGACGCTTGTGACTTGACCAAAAATGTTTGTTAAATATACATTTTGGTTAATACTTAGTTTCTCTAGTTCGTCAATGGTTTATTTCTTAGAAACAAACAATAAATAGTATTATGATTTAAAATAATGTCTATAAGGTTAGCTCTATTAAGGAGAATCTTACGCAAAATAATGAGAGTTAACAAATTGAGAAAACTAGGCAAAGTAATATTGTAGTGTTTACTCTTGCTAGCAAAAAGTAGAGTATTTAAGAATTCAGTCAACAAGTGAGACTCAGCAGAAAGCGAAGACAAATTGACCAGACTTTTTCGAACGAAAGTCTTTTTAAGGTAAATTCTAATTTTGTTTTTATATATGTTAAGTTAAAATTCATAAAACTAAACAATTACTTAACTAATCTTATTATAAAAAAAATGATTAGTTAGTTGATAAACTTAGACAGTGGATACAAGCATCAAGAATCAACACAAACATAATTATTTCTGCTGGCTACGAACTATATGCCATAAGGTACTGTCCAAAAAGAAGAGAGGGGGCCACAATTCCTCCTGTGTGGTAATGAAGAAGTAGCAAATTAGGTGGTGGGTTTGCGAGAGGTGGTGGAAGAGAGTCAGTGGGTGATAGTGGGGAAGAGTCTTGAGTTATAGTACGATAGGTAGTAGGTGTAAGAAAAGGTGGTGGTAAGGGAACTGGAACACTTGTCAGTAATGGAGCTTGTGCAGTGGGTGAAAAGAGTGGGATGGTAGGTGGTAAGAGCAACTTGGGTAGCAACGTCATGAGGCTTTGCGCTCCAAGTGCTGTTACGTTTAGGGGTACCTAAAAATGCGTCCTTTTCTTCTTGCCCTTATTATTTAGGCATTTCAAAGTACCTTTTTTTTCTCGGAAGAAGACGTATTGATTTGTTAGAGAGAAAAATTATTAAATTATAAATAACGGATAGCATATGTTACTTAACTGACCATTGTTGGCTTACTCTACGCAGTACCTTGCCAAGAAATACAGCTAGCTTGTGAATTTAAGTTTAAGATTATTAAAATCGTGTATAAGTTGGTTTTATTTATGATAAAAATAACTGAATTTATATATTTTTTGTAGCTTAAAAAAAATACAAAAATTTTTTATGTTCATGACAAAAACTCGTTATTAATATTTTTAGAATATATTGTATTTATGTTTCTTAGGCTATAAGCAGACATTTCATAAGTACTAATTCCCCATTACTTTTCGTTGGGATGCCTAAATATGCTCTTCTTTAAGAGGTTTTTGAATATTTTTATTCTTCTTCTTACTGAGGCCCGAATATTTCAGTTTGATATATTACAAGCCAATGTTTTCGATGTTGACTGCTTAATCGTCATAGAATTACTGACGATATAGGCAGATTTTTATAAGCTCATAAAAGTGCCCTAATTACTTTTCATTATAGTACAAGATTTCGTTTAAATCTTCTGATCTCCATATGAATACTGTCTGTTCTTTTTTACACTTACGCACGGTTACTTTCTGTGGCATCGTCATTAATATCGGTTTTAGGGTCACTTTTAGTACCAGCAGTAATAGATCTATCAACGATCATCCTTGTAGTAGGCATTAAAAAAGTTGTTTGTTTAAATCTTTTAACTGTGTCTACACAAGATTTCATATCTGGATCAATGCTACTTTTTACCAAAGAGCAAAGTCACAATTTGTTTTTATGAACTTTCCAAAGTGCGAAAAATTTTTTTCTTTATGGACTTCTTGTTGCGTCATAAGCACCACATATCTACGCTTTTTTGAAATATCTGATATTAAGAAAACGATGCGATTGTATCACATACTGTTAAATGTTAATCACAATATACTTCTGTTAAATTTGAGGTAAGTGGCTGCATTGTCTTAATAAACTTTAATTCAAAGTGCATTTTTCTCTACAGTGTACAAGTGTTGCTGTAGCTTTTTAATAAAACTATGATCCTTGAATAAGTAAAGTCAATTCATTATCTTTGACTAATGTTCATTATTTTGGTGTACATCCATAGATAAGGCAGAAAAATGGTTTGGGGGTTGCACAGTACAATGACTCATTGTTGGTCTCATTAGAGACACCACAGCTTTGTCTTTTAGTAAGAATCGTTTAGAAACGATCAAAATACGTTTAATCTTCATAACAAGGTCTGTACGTAAATTGACTTTTTGTTTCGTAGCCTACAAATATGGTACTTACTATGACATTAGAGTGCATTCGTCACAAATGTTGCTTAATGATGAAATAAACAGCACTCTGTGCTAAGATTCGATGATGTATGTCTTACACGATTCAATGGTATGTTTCTTTTTTAGAATGTTGATAAAATAAATGTATAGCAAAGTAGCAAGCACAATAAAAAAAAATTGATTAACTAATACACATGTTTATTTAACGTCATGAATAAAGAATGATAACGATTCTTACAGTTACGCTCATAACTTTGAGAGAGACACGACGTGAGCGTGCGTACCTGGCAACGGTCCTAATAAGTCTGCCTAGTACTTTCTAATTATATATATAATTGCTCTCATCATGTCTCGTACAAGTCGTATGCACGCCGTACAGAAGATAGCGCTAACTACAACCAATACAAATTTACTTATATTCTAATACGTCTCCCTAAATTTATATTATACACAACATTTTTCTGAACTGTTTGAACTTATGAAGTTCTAATGGCTTTGTTACAATATCTTTAACATTTTTATTTGAATGAACTTTTACTATATTAATTAAAGTTCTTGAACAATTCTCATTTACAAAATAATAATAAGTTTGAATATATTTAGAACTTTTCGTAAAATTATTGTACTTCGCAATACTTATAGCAACACTACTGTCTTCATAAATTTCAATAGACTCTTCCAACTTGATTTCAAAAACCCTTAGAATACTCTCAATCACTATCACTTCTCTTACACCTTCAGATAACGCAGCAAACCCAGCTTCAGTTGGTGATTTCGTAACACTGTTTCGTTTTCTTGATTTCCAGAAAATGACATAATCGTATACCCTTAAAATGTTATTTATCATAGATTTCCTATCAACAACATCACCAGCCTCATTAGCATGAACATAACAATAAATAAGATCACTTCTATTATCCTTTTTATAATATAATTGTAAGTCTTTTGTCAGAAATAAATAATTCTAAATTCTTAACGCATATATAAAATGTGTTTAATGATAACTATTTTAAAATCTACTCCAATATTTAACACAAAAACTCATATCAGGTCTTGTCCCTGAACTTATATACAACAAAGCTCCAATCAAGATTCCTAGTTTAATCCCTCCACATGCCAATTGCGCTGGTTCTATTTTGAAATTTAGTTCCATCGGAACTGCATACAATTTAAAATCTTTCATACTGTATTTTTTTGCTAACGTTTTAATATACCTTTCCTATTTGAGTGTCATGTTTCTTTTTTCATAATTGTAATCAATATTTATACCTACATAAGTTTTCATCCTCTCTAGATCTTTTGTCTAAAACCTTTTTGACAACAAGCCTTTAATGTAGTTAATTTTAGTTTTATTTCTACTACAAATCAATAAATCGTTAACAAACAAAATTGAATAAGGAGTTTTATTTTATTTAGACAAAACATATAGACAACAATCATTTTTATTTTTTACAAATCCTAACTCTTTATTATACGTATCGAAACATTTATACCATAGTCTGGGACTTTCTCTGAAACCATACGAAGTATTGTATAATTTCAAAACTTTTTCGGCATTTGCTTCATAAGCTCTAGATTATTGAACATAATTTTTGGATTTTACTTTACCATTGAAAAAAGCCGTTTCTATATTAATCTGTTTAATTATAATTTCATTTTGACATCAGTATTCCAATAAAGTCTGCTTTTTAGCAACTGGTGGACATATATCTTTAACAATTTCATTTTGTCGAAGTCCCCTTACAACTAAGATTGCTTTATGAACATGATTGTCTTTTTTTGTATAAACCTATTTCAAGTCTAAAATTTTCTTATTAATCGGTTTTTCAACTAAACTCCAAGTATTACTTTAAACTAAACAAGACATTTCTTTGTTTGGTGAATTTTTCCAACTGTAAAAATCATACAAATTTAATGCTTCATCAAAACTTACTGGACTTTTTATAATTACATACTTAAGATATATATAATACCGTTGTAAACAAAATTTTAATCACCACGTTTCGCAGGTTTCTTAACATTTTTTTTGAACGCCTCAACTCAATATTTTTATTATTATTTTAATTACGTTCATTTTCAGACTCTTGTTTATTTTTATCGTCATAATTTTAAATTTGGTGTTTAAATTCATTTGCATAACCAACTTTATTGTTGTTAATTAAAAAACCAACCTACTTAACATCATCCTCAACTATGTCAACATGTCGAGCCACTATTACCCTACAAATTCATAAAATTGGAACTCCTTTTTCCCTTACAAAATTATAAATAGACTTATTTAAATATTCTTTACCATTATCGCATGCTTCTATTGTAATGTTTTTTCTAGCAATATTTCCCATTGTAATAATATAATCAGTAAAACAATTTGAAACCTCACTCTTCGATTTAATTACAGAAACCTTTATTATCTTGTTATAACCATCAATAAAAGCCAGAAAATTTCTCTCCATAAGAACTCGATGTACGATAATGCCCTGTTAAATTAGTATTAATTACTTCTAAAATTTCTATCGCCCTTTTTCTATTATCCTCAAAAGGCAAATTATGCATTTTACTTTTAACACAAGTTTTACATTTAAAATAATCAAAATAAAGGTTTTTTGTTCATTTATCTCATGATTTCTTGTCACAAATTATTTTTGAATAACTTAAACTGACATGGCCCAATTTTCAGTGAAGCTTTTCTTTTTGTGTCATTGATTTTTCAAACTTATTTGGCACAATTGCTTATTTTCTCATTACAGAACTATTTAAAAAATAAATATTTTTCTTTTTATGTGCAACTGAAATTTGATCTCCAAATTTTTTAAAGTGTCATCTTACGAGATGACTTTATTATGATTTGTATCTTTACTATAACTTATTAATTTTTATCTATTTCTTCAACATATAAGACATTATTCAATTTTACTTCTTGACTTAAATCATTAAAAGTCACTAAAATATTTCCTCCTTTTGTTGCTTTCAAAAATCGACCATCTCCTACTTTTACATGAACTGGTACTTTTAAATCAATTTGTTCGTTATAAAATTGATTATTATTTACTACATGATCAGAGCAGCCACTATCTAATAGCCAATCAATACTATTATCGTAAAAATGATTGATCACAACATTCAAATTTTCTTTTAAATTTTTTTATTACTTCAGTACACAAAACTATTTTGCTGACCATAACCTGTATCTTTAATGTACTCATCCTGGCCTAGATGCCACTGTTGCTGCAGCCTACCGCAGCCCTGACAATAATCGCCATATCCTCTTCCACCCCTTTGACGGTCGCCATCCCAGTGCAACCAATTCTATTGCTGCAGACGCGCGCCTCCTTGCTGCTGCATGCCACTTTTTTGTTGTTGACGTTGGCACCCACCTCCTCACTGCTGTGTACCACCACGAGGTTTCTCCAAATTTTCACCTTGCCTCATGTTCATGTTTGTACACTGAGCCTGAAAATGTCCCATCTTAACGCACTTGAAACATACTTTGTCTTTTCTCCTCTTTGACTTAAACACACTTGTATCTTTGTTATTTCTTCCTTCTCTCTCTTTAATTTCAATCATTTTGATTTCAATTTTACTTAATTCTACTGTCTGGTATGATTCTTTTAAAATGTCAATCAGAACACTAATATAACTAAATGAACTCAACAAATTTTTTAACGTAAAACGTAAAGTTTTTTTTTTACTGATCGTTGCACCTGCACTTTTTAACTTATTTATTAGTTTTTCAAACTCCACGAAAAACACACTTGATTCTTAAAACTTTTTAACTTTAATTTTTTCAATTTGTTTCTTACACATATTTGCAGTGTAGTGGATTCTTTTAGATCGAATTTATTTATTATGCATGGAGCCGTTTCTTGGTCCTTGATAAGTTCAAACTAAGTATTTGAGATTGCACACTATATATAATTCATTGCTTTTAAGACTTTTCCCAACCATTCTTCTTCTTTGTCTATCGACTGTTTCTCTCTCGTTATGACCTTGTCACATTTTTTCAACTTAAAAATTATCAAAATTCTTTTCTTTTAAGCACCTTAAGCTTTGTCATCAAAAACTGGTACTCTTAGATCGTCTGCGCCCTCAGCTTTTTTTCCAGATTCTTTAATTTTTTTAAAAACTAACCTTTTTAGTGTTAATATATCAGTGATTACTCTTTGACACAATTTTTTTAAGCTTTTTTTCGTTGGGTAAATACCTTTTCTAAACTTTTTCACTTCATTCATGCACGTATCTTCTTTGAAGTTTACGGCCTTTAAGGAAAACCATGAAAATCAAAATTAAAATCAAATGACACTGCAACTACGGACTCAGCTACCATGTTGATAAAATAAATGTATGACGAGGTATCAAACACAATAAAGAGAACGGATTAACTTATATATATTCAACATAATGAATAAAGATTATTCACAATTTTTATAGTTACTCTTAAGACACTGAGAGAGACACGACGTGAGCATACGTACCTAGCAACGTGTATAACCAGTCTGCCTAATACTTCCTTATAACATATACTATTGCTTTCATGATGTCTCTTATGAGTCGTATCTACGCCGTACAGGAGATGTCACTAACTAAAATCAATATAAATTAACTTATATTATAACACAAGATTTGTTCAGCTTTAAGACCCAGAGCACTCCAAGTGCTTCGGATTTTCAGCCGAACACTTGTTCTTGCTTCAAGCTAACGCAAACGACACTGACCAACTCCTATATAGTCGGTATATCTATATTCATAGTATTAGCCGTAAAAATTTACGTTTGGTCATAAATATAGATGTACTGACTGTATGAAATTTGTTTGGGGTCGCTTGGGTTAGCTTGGAGCAAAAACAAGTGTTCGACTAATAATTTAAAGCGCTCAGAGAGCGTGGAGCATTCTGGGTCGGAAAACTAAACAAATCTACAGAGTAAGTAGTTGCTTATTGCTACTTAAATTCCTAACTTATTTTGAAATGAAGGATCTATTAAAAACAACGATAATATTACTTAATACATTTATTTATGACTTAATTTTATCCTATACAGATTTATTAAGTTTTTTTTCATACGTTTTATTCAGAATCAGTGAAAAAATTTTTCTATTTAATATGTAAATAAAACTGTTTTATTCGCTTATCCTTGTTGGTAATACAAATAGATTTATACTCACCAGTATAATGAAGACATACGGTAGCTAATGATAGAAGTTAAAACTGTGGATAATCAAGCATATTATTAGCTTAAATATAAATTCGTTTGAGCCATTTTATTCGATCTTCGAATAACAAGAACTGGTCAGCAACTTTGCAATTTTTCCGAAGAACATAATTAATTTCTGGGAAGTCAATATCACCTAATTGCCAATTTAGTTAATGATAAGAGGGCTCCAAAGAAATTGCTGTTTCGTGAGAAATACTCAAGCTTTGTTAATACTATGAAGTAAAAGAATCGCCAACTTTCTATGCACATAATTTTTGCTTGGCTTGTTAAATTCCTGTATGTCCACCGTCTACTATATCATAATAAGGACTGCCTTCACTGCGAGAATTTTTTTTTTTTAATTTATGTACAAGCTTAACTAAGTTGTCTCACTTAACCACTGATTTGTACTTTACAATGTGATCATGTAGAATGAGACAGTTAGCAGAACCATTCTCTGGAAAATTCTTTAGTGATTCAAACTCCAAGCATACGTTACAAGAATAGCAGCAGGTAAGTTTGAGTTGTGAGTACTAGTATTTTTGAGAATTGGATCAGTGAACCCTAAAAAACGGCCAATAGAATCTCTTGATCTAAAATCAATAGTATCACTACAAGTTATTGTACTGTAAGGAGTGTTATTGTGTAATTTAATAATAATAGCTGTATCAATGAGTTGTTATACTTTAATTAAAAATAGCTTGATATCTTTAATTTCATAGCTGCCACTTAAAAAACTACCACTTAATCACGTACATAAAATTTATTTTTACCTTTATCGAAATTAAGAGTTATTCTTGAAAGGGCCGTTTTCGTTGCGAGCTAAGCCGAGATCATGTCAAAAGCAGATTTTGCGAAAAGATGAATAATATATTTAAAGGTTTTAATAAAAAGCTGCATTAGTTATAATCAATAAGTGTATTTGCTAGCCAAGTAAAGCGCTTAGCTCAGCAGCAGGGCTAGTGTGGACTGACTGTGCTACGCAGAGCATGGTATATACATAAACTTTTATGCAAATATTCGAGAAGATTTAGTTTCAGTAATATTTAATTGGATAAGAGTACATTTAGTTTCTGCAGTTAACAACGTTTGCAGTTTTTGAAGGATGAATTTCCTTTGAAATATAAATGTATAAATGTATAAATGTTAAACAGTCTCTAGAGCACTGTTTTAATTAAAGTTATAAAATGTACGTACAAAAGATAAGCAAGTAAATTAGAAAAAGTAACAGCCATTTCAAATATCGTAGCAATTTTGCATGGCAATCAAAATATCAACATATTTCACAGCACATTTTTAGCATGAGCTTACATTAAACTGAACAGAAATTAATTTAAAAGTTTAAAATTTTACAGGAATAAGAACGAATTTATGTTCTGGTGACAACTTAATAAGTAAAGAATATTGTATATTAGGAATAGATAATGTTTCTGATAAATTAAATTACAACAGCTCTTCCATGACAGTTTGTCAATGACTAATCTTACTTGAGTATTGAGATACACATGTATCAGTATTGAGATACATTGAGATACCTATATACATATTAGTGTAGTATTTTACAAATAAGACTTAAGCAGCAATGGCTATGGTTTTATGTATCAAAATCTTAGAACCTTTCAGAATTATGTTTTACGTAATGAACACCAAGATATAACATTAAATTTATTGGTGGCTGTAGCTCACCAAAATTTTCGAAACACGTCACGTTATGGACTTGCTTTATATAGACAACCCAGTGAGTAAGAGGGCCATCTTTATCATTAAGATTGACTATTGTAAGTTAAAAGGAATGTGAGCCATTCTCTGGCAAAGCTTATTAACATATACTTATTAGACCATATTTAGAATTACTTGATAAAAACTAGCAAGAAAAGGATCGTATTTATGGAATAAGAAAAAAAAGAAACAATATACACTTGATGATTTGCTTAAAAATTACAATAGTAATCAGATTTATTAGAATGCCTATAAAAGAAAATTTGACAAAAACGAGACAACTCCTCCATGCAATAGTAATTAATTCAATAATTTTATTGATAAATACGAGAACTTCACTCAGAAAATGAAAGATTGAGCAATCTTGCATAAACTATTTAAGGTCATGATACTGTAAATTACACTACTTTACACAAAAAAATAAGTCTTATTTTTTATGAACTAGTTTGTTGTGATTATATAGAATATAACTCCAGAGGACAATTAGAAGATATGGAATAAATAGTGAAAGAGTTTCATGAACCTGCGAGATGCAACTACCTCTGCCAAAAGATTGATGTTTGGAGATTAGCTGAAACGTAGCAAGCAAATCTTATGAAGATTATATCTTGTGCTCGTGAGATTAAAGTTTACGAATATTCACTAACAATTGTAGATGAATTTTTTAAATGTGCAAGGGCTTGGCCCGCAAATAGTAAAACCAGTAAAAATGTGACTGCAGCTATAAAGTCAATGTAAGCTGAGAAAAGAGATTTCACTCATTTTTAAATAAATGGTAAAGAGTTTTATTATGAAAATTTTTAAAGTCTTGTGCAAAAAAACAAAGTTTACTTGTACTCTACGTGTTGTAACCTGAAAGCATCGACGGATGAAGAATATCATACACTAAAGTATGATACGTCAAAAAACTTTAGTTAACATGGTAGCTAGAAATAAATTGACATCCTTTCTGAGTTACGGACGGATCTATAACGATGGAAAACATTGGACAATAACTATGAAACCAAAGGATGTGTCAGCTGCTAACAAAAATAAAATTGTAAAAAAATTCTTATCAAGAAATATGGGGATAAGAAAACAACCAACATTTAAGGCAGTGTATTAAGTGTAGTCGTTAAAATTAATAGTTGCTCTTACAACGTTTCTCTTAAGACCCTTAGCTTATCTAATCACATTTTTCTCTTCAGCAAAAATAATTTGCATCTTACTTTAGACCTTAATAAATTTTAATAACTTTTTTATTAGCTCTCATCTTTTATGAGAACAACGATTCTTTTAACTTGTAACAGAGTAACAAACTTATTATTTTTTGAATAATCTGATATCCTACATTGATTAATTACCTGTTAAATAATTTTTCAAATATTATGATTACATACGTTACACATCAGACTAACTAAATGAGTGTATACGAGTTTACAATCATTGTTGAGTTTGGAGAGCATATACTTTAGGTAAAAGCGATACACAAGTGTCTTAGATAAGTGTAAGACACTACTTACTTTTATTTTACACCGTTTTTCAGAAAATAGCACAATTAAATGGTTCAGAAAGAATTTCTTCAAACTCATACTCGGCCCTTTTACTCTTATGACAACCGAGATCAATACATTTTTAAGCTCTGATCTAAGTCAGAATTTTGAGGTTCCATAAATTTGGTTAGTCATAATCCATAATTTATGGTTTCCATTAGATGTTTAGGACAAAGTTTATATTTATGCTTGCTTTTAACAGTAGCTTATCATAAAGGCAGTATTACACCTGGATCTAAAATAAGTTAAGAATAAAGTGGAAAATCCTTATGAGAACTGTAAGGCTTCTCTAAATACTGCAAATCTTGTTCTACAATAAATTCATAAACTTCTTTCATGTGTTTTCAATCCACTAAAAATCGCCATAAAAAAGCCTCTGAGACATTGCACAGCCATATAAAATATTTACGTTAAAACATGCTTAAAATGTTGTAGTTTTATCAGTAAAATAGTTTTTCATGCAGTAATTAATAGCTTCTGCATATCTGTTGCAAATTAAGCTTATTCTACTTCCAATGCATTTTTAACTGAACATGAACATATCTCTATCAGTTGTAACGTTGGCACGACGTACTATTTCAGTCTAAGCTTTCACTTAATAACTCGAGACACACGCTGGGCACTTAAATGGGACACAGGGCTACAGGGATATTTCTGATGACCAAGACGGTATTCGCAAAGGAGGCTACAACTGTTTTAACTAGAACTGACTACTGTCCCATATTCCAACGCACTTGCTTGCGGCTCGTCTAAGGTTGGTCGATTTTACCTGGAGCAGCGTACCAAAGGGTATCTCGTCAGCGATCTAGATACTCTGGTACTGTTACGGATAAAGGTATCATTTTCAAGAGTCACATAGGAGTTCATAGTTATTTAAATCGTGTCCTGACTGGAATATACTAATACCTTCCCGAGTACTGGTATTCACGTTAATCTGATCAGTTCTTATTGTTTAGATGGTACCACTACCCTGGTTAATAATAGTGTGCTCGTAAAAGGAGCAAAACCTAGTAATTCCTGGTGATCTACAGGTTCCAATACCATAGAAGATAATGGTGTGCGCGTAAAAAAAAACAAAACTAAGTATTACCTAGTGATTCATGGGTACCAATACCATAGTGGATAATAGTGTGCACGTCGAAGGAGCGAAACTTAGTATTTTCCGGTGATCCACGGGTACCAATCCCGTGGCAGATAGTGGTGTGCGCATTCGTTTAGTTATAGACATGGCCAAAAAAGAGTAAAAATGGGAAAAGAGAGAATACGAAAAATTTGTGATATGAATTTTGACACTTACTTTTATTTAAGTATAAAATAAAAGTACACAGAAAACCAGTGTGTTACAAGGCAAGTGACATCAGATTTGAAATGTACAGCACTTGTGGAAGACTAAGTAGTTATATTGACAAAATCTAATTATTTAGTCGACCATTCAAGAGTAAGAAACAAACTGTGTCCTCACCTCATGGAAGACTGGAAGGTAGCAGAGGCGGACTAGAACTACTCAGTCTACCGTTCAAGGGGTTAAAATTGAGAGATTCTCTGGGTCTTTTATAACGAGAAGTGGACCTTGGTGACGCGTTGGTTCAAAAACGAAGCAGAAAAACTAACTGGGGAAGAATCTTGAAAAAATACGATAGCAGAAAATCTAATTGACTAGAGTTGCTCCAGTTCAGCCAATCGGAAATTGGCACTTCTAACATCTGGCTTGCTTTCTTACATGCGTCAAAAAAAAAGAAAAAAAAATGTGATTCACTTACTCTTGCCCTTCCTCTCTGTTCGACATTTAAATTTTACAGAATTTCATCATAACTTAATGTTAACATAACGATGGAACATTATTAATATTTACTAATGCACAGCTCTGTCCGCTTGCACAACTGAACTCGTTGCAAAAAGAGCGGTGGAAATCACTTTACAATTCTATTTACGCTTGGTTAAATAAACGACTCGTATGTTACTATGAGTCAATTAACACTAAAACTTAATCAACAGTAACAGTGGCCATGGCCATAATAACTTATAATTCTAATATGAGTGGTAGTAGTTATTAATATAATAATGGTTTTGATAAAAATTATAATAATAGTCATAATAATAAGAATAATAATGATAAAAATATCAGTTGCTATGATAATGATGAAAATATTAGTACTTTACCTGTAGCAAGTTAATATACATAGGCTTACCAGTACTTCTAAATGTCTATAATGTTGCAGAAATAATGCGAAATTTTGGTAGAATCTTACTCAACATGTTTTTCACTACTAGTCATTGAAAAAGAAGTTGTCTTATAGTATCCTAAGAAATAAAAAATTGCGTTACGTGTGTTGGAGGTAGGAATACAGACCCTCTTTCAGTCGACATCTCTGAGTCAGGAATTGGAGAAGGGCTGACTTTCTGTTGTGCTTGACATTAAAAAAAAGTGATAGAATTTAAAAAGTTTAAAAATATGACTGTTGCAGTATGGTTATGAAATTGATAATGCAATACAAAAGGATAATACAGCAAATGATGAGCCTGCGAACATTTATAGTAAGAATCGGATAGTTCTTTGAAAGTTGATAAGGTTTCCTTCCTAGGTTCATGTAATGTTGTTGTAAGATTTTTTAGTGTGTACTGGTTGTTTTTAACTATGTGTGACGAATTGTTGGTTAATTTTATTTTACTGATGTTACACTATCCTCCTAAAATTGGTACTAGGGCTTTAGAAAACGGTTCTTGGAACAGTTCACTCACTGTTAACAATATATTCACTCAGTTTACAGTATGATAAATTCAATTTGCGTACTAAGGCTAGTAACTATTTATTCATCTATGACTTATGTTTATCCGCCAGCTTACATTTGCTTGGGGTGCCTCAAGGTATAGTAAAAGTAATAAGGGACTCTGTGGTGAGGAAAAAACAGTAATAAAAACCTTTACCTGGACTACTACTATAACAAGAGTTGGTAACGCTTATACCTGTCATCATAAAAAAGTTATTAATAATAACTTTTTTAATACAAACACATTTAATTAAACATGAAATGGCCTTTTTCGTTGCGATCATTTAGGTTTTAAGATGAAGTTTTCGATTCACTCTCACAGTAAATATTTCTCTCTAGATTTTTGGGCTTAAGTTCAAATTTTTTTACACCTACACGGTACTTTTAAATATGTAGGCTATCACCCACAGCTTAGTATTTTTCAACCAATTCGAGTGTTTGATTTTGATCATCATCTTTAGTTTATCTGCTCTTACTACTAAAGATAGATTTACTGAAATAATGATCGATGTTTACTGAGGTTTTGGTTGTGCTTTAAAACCCAAGATTCTCTAGGGCTTATAAACTAGATGAATTATCCGACTAGCACACTCTTAAAATTTTTTTTTTTTTTTTGTGCTAGGATAAGTGTACGAGAATAAAGCTGTCACAAAATCCTTGATCAAATAATAATACTTTGATAGAGGGAAAAAGGAGGCCAAAAGAAGAATTTTCCCTTGGAATAAAAAGAGAAAAAAAGACAAAAAAAAATGAATGAATATTTATTTAACATGAGTTACCTGTATACAAATAAAATGTTGTTACTAAAATAAGCCTTAATTTCTTCGCAATGTAAATTTATATCGTAGCTTGAACTTGATGTGATGTTGATTAATCTTTTGCGTAGATTAAGTGTATTTCTCCTGAGCTTCTTGTATTGTATTCCACTCGTTGATAGGTACTGAGTCTTTACTTTTGGAGTGTAACTGACTTCTGCTAGGTTTACACAAATAAGCATGGTGACTAAAGATTCTCTTATCTTGGTTTCCCTCTGCTTGTAGTACATATTGCGTTTCCCACTTACTTTATTTATTTCTTTGCGTGTGAAATCGTAAGCCCTTTCGTAATTTCTAAGATTTTATTTTAAAGTAACGCCTCTGTAAATTTCTTTCTTATTGTATTATTGACAACATTATCTTCATTTTCATTGTAGTCATATTCTGTATCTTGAATGATTTTGTTTTTAGTTGGCCAACTTAATTGCAAACCATTGTTTAAGTTTTCGGGATTTATGTCAATTTGAAATATTTTGGTTGTCTAAGGTGGGTACGTATCATAGTCTAATTCTACATCGTCATTGTTCAGAGATTTTGATTTTTTTATCATTGAGATTGTTTTATTTGGTTTGGCTTTTGAAATTTTAAAGATTGGCATGTCTACTTTAATTTTAATCTTGTTAATTAAGTTGTCTCTTAAATGTTTAGTTGTTCGTTTACTCAAGTAACGTAATAGTTTCTTCCTGTTGTTCCAATTAATAATATTTGATTGTCTGATTTCGAGCATCATTGTACCTCAATTTTTTGGCTGAGCTCTTGTAAGATTCTTACGCACTAAGCCTGTCTCTAAAAACTGTTTACTGTTAAGGTTCTCCTTCTTTCAAACGCTTAGCTGTTCTATGCACATTTTTCTTTCTACACTTCGTTCTAAAATAGCAGGTTCACTGTCATTAAAATTTGTATAAACAAGTTCAGCTTCTTGTTTTAATAGTTGCACTGAATTATTTTGATCATTGATAACTGCTATGCTGATTTTTGTTGTAGAATTCGAAGTATTGTTAGTTGATGTAAAAAAAATTTCTTTCTGGCACTGTGTGGATAATTTATAATTAACCTCTTCTTTGTCATATAAATAGAAAATGTTCTCAGGTGGGGTCTTTGCTTTATCGTTGCCAATATTTGGTTTTTTTTGTGGGTGTCTTAAATTTTGAGAAAACTGATGTATTCTTCTATTACTGAAACATTTTTCATTGAATGTGGTGAGTAATCTGGCGCATTACGAGCAAAACAACTGATTGCATTTTTCTCTTGTTTTTCAAGCTTGTAATGTCGTTAATGGTCGATATTTTTGCGATATTTATAACTTTTAAAAAAAATATAAATCTTTTCAGGTATGGCTGAAGTTTGTTCTGTTGAGCAGTCTTGAGCAATATGCTCAGATCGATAACATAACTGGCACGTATTCTTATTTAGTTGGCGTTCATTGCTCGTATGCCCTAATTTCTTGAAAATAATGTAGATTTGCTGAGGGTTTACCCAATTTGAGTAGTTTGTAGCTATGTGTCCAAGATTGCCACTAATTTGACATTCAACCTTGCATTGGACAGTGTTGTGGTTTAAATCTTTGCTCAGCTCATAACGTCTTTGCTGGAGTTTGTACAACAAGCAGTCGATAGCAAAACGTCCTGCCCTCTGACCATTGTATTCTGCGTCCTTGGCTTATGTATCCCTTTTTACCACATATTTCACATTGATTCGTAATCATTATTGGTACGTTTGCGTTACGTTTTACTAATGTAGTAAATCGTATTTTTGGATTTATGTTTCGGTTTTTGAAGCGCCTGCTTGATTCAGAAATATCATGGTAAGCCTTACAGCTCTTACTATTTTTTTTTTGTTCTAGTCTTGCCCCACACGTTTTTAGGGTGTGCTGATAATGATTCTCAATATCATCTCTGAATTAACTTACTGTTTCCGTGCAAGCGTACATTGTTTCAAGATAATTTTCCAAGTCCTTGATTGTATAAAATAAATAATAAAACAGGGCTGTTCATGCTTCACCAAACAATACACTCTTTAGCATTTTGTTGAAATTGCGTTCATCGGCTTCGTTTATAATTTCTTTTGCATCATCACAACCGTCGAAAAATTTGCTTAATGATATTTTTTCGCTGTTGTGCTTTGGTATTAAGCATAACACATCTCCGAAAAAAAAGCGTTAAGCCATTTTGATTTAGGTAAAAAAAAATATTAATAAAAAAAAAAAGACTATAAATCCTAATTTTAAATTCCAAGTTTTACATTAACAGAAATAGTAGGTAGGAACTTCTATTCACCCATATCCTCTAATTTCTTGATATTTTTTATTATCTAGGACTATCCTAGAACATGATTGTCAACCACTTGCTATTTGAGCAGATAGTAACTAACACGTTGAACAATTAGCTGCTTGTGGAGACTTATCTTGAATCATGACATGAAAGTACATAGTTTATATATAGTGAGAAGCATCTTCAAGATTTTTGAAATATTCGCCGCAGCTCTAGCTTTGCATATTTGGCTTTAAATAAACAGGTGGCTGATTTGGCTTTCAAAGTACGCAGGTTATTTCATTCAAAGTATTAGTAGATATAAAAGAATTTTCTTTTTTATTAAGTAAATCACCACGATGAGTCATTGTAATAGACTTAGTGTAGACTCCCTTTGTATTTGATTGCAGTTTTTATCGAAAAAAAGAAAAAAAAACGTATAAGCACTCTTTATTCAACTATCATTCCAGAGTAGGACTTGTAACGCTCTATTAAATATTTTTACTTCCAGATAACTACTGGGATTAGTCTTATTTGGGCTGCGATGTAATTTATTAATTTTTAAACAGTTGCTGTACAGGATTTTTCTGGCACGGTGCCCTGTCACCAAATAAAAAAAAAAAAAGCAAGTAGAAAAGTAGAATAAGCAGAAATAATAGTGATTGAAAATTATGCTCAGTGACAACGCAGAACCGCTCACTCAACTCCCAACAAAATAATTTGCTTCAGGGGTCCTGTGAGGCACTATGAGGCACGTATTTTGCTAGAGTGACCTGGGTACGGTTCTGTGTACCAAGAAAGGAAAAATAATAAGATAAAAACTTAAAAAGAAGAGATACTATCCCGATACCCGTGCAATACAACAAAGATAGTGATAACCCTCCAGAGCCTCCAAAGTTTTATGGTACGTCAACGCAAAGTATTATTCAAGTCTCAGCTTTTGCTTGATAATTAGGGACACACGCTAAGCACGTAAATGGGACACGGGGCCAAAGGGGATGTTCTAATTAACGATACGATATTTGCAAAGAAAGCTACGACTATTTTACCCTACTAGAACTGACTGCTGTGCAATATTCTAATGTACTTGCTCACGGCTCGTCTAAGTTTGGTCGATTTTACCCAGAGCAGCGTACTAAAGAGTATCCTAACCGCGATCTAGATACAACTGGTACTCTTACGGGTAAAGGTATCATTTCCGAGGGTTACGTAAGAATAGATGGTAATTTGACTTACAGTCTGACTGGGATGTACTTATACCATTGCAAGTACTAGTATTCGCGTTAATCTGATTAGTTTTTGTTGCTCTCATGGTATCACTACCGTGGCAGATAATGGTGTACGTGTAAAATAAGCAATACTTAGTATTTCCCAGTGATCCACGAGTACTAATACCAAGGCATTTAATGGTGTGCGCCTGAAAAAAAATTAAATTTAGTATTTCACAGTGATAAATGGGTACCAATACTATGGTGGATAACGGTGTGCATATTTGTTTAGTTATGGACCTGGCTAAATAAGAGTAAAACGGGAAAAAAAGGAGCAAAAAAATTTGTCATATGAAATTCAACATTAACTTTTATTTAAGTATGAAATAAGAGTACACGGCAAATCAGTATAAAACTAGGCAAGTGACATCCGATTTGAAATGTACCGCGCTTGTAAAAGACTGAGTCATTGTAGAGACGAAATCTAACTATTTAGTCGATCATTTAAGAGAAAAAAACAAAATTTACTGTATCTTCACCTCGTGGTAGACTGAAAAATAGCAGAGGTGCACTCTTACTACTCAGTCTATCTTTCTAGGGGTAAAAATTAAAAGATTCTTTGGGTCTTTTTATAAGATGTAGCGGACCTTGGTGACGCGCTGGTTCGATGCAGAAAAACTTGCTGGGGAAGAATTTTAAAGAAAACACAGTAGTCAACAATTTAAGTGGCTGTAACTGCTTCAGTTCAGCCACTCAAAAATAAGCGCTTTCCACATCTGGCTTGTTCTTCTACATGCGTCAACAGAAGGGGAGGTAATTCTCTTACTCTTGCCCTTCCTTTCTGTTACACAACCAAGTTTTACAGGATTTCACCATAACTTAGTATTAACATTAATGTAGAATATTTTAAATATTTATTAATGCTTAGCACCAATCGCTTACTTAACTTAACTCGTTGCAAAAATTGCGGTGAAAATCGCTTAACAATTAAATTAATGCGAGGGTGAATAAGCGGTCGGTGTGTTACGATGAATCAATAAACACTTATTCTCAAACATCAGTAACAGTGGCTGTGGCCATAACAACTTATATCTATAACATTAGTGGTAGTAGTTATAAGAACAATAATAATAATAATAATAATAATAGTAATAATAATAATTATTATACTAGTGAATAGCTAGAATTTTCACCACTGGCGCTTTTCAGGGCCATTATAAGTATTTATGTTTCCTACTTAACCATCAATCCGTNGAATAGCAGTTGTTAGGATAATGATTAAAATAATAGTTTTTTGCCTGTTGCGAGTTAACATACATTGGTTTACTGGTTGTCTTGTATGCTTATAATACTGCAAAAATAATGTAAAATTTTAGTAGAACTTTAGTCAACATGTTTTTCGCTGCTTATCATGGTAGAGGGAGTCGTTTCGTGGTTCCTTGGAGAATCAGGAATTTCATTACCTTTTGCAGATAGGAGTACAGACTGTCTTTCACTTGACATCTCTTAATCAGAAAAGAGGGAAGGGCTGACTTATCGTTGTTTTTTACTTTAGAAAAGTGATAAAATTTTAAAAGTTTACAAATAAAAATATTGCAGTATTTTCATAAAATTAATTATGTAATACAAAAGGGTTGTATTGAGCCAGCGAACATTAATAGTAAAAATTGGATAGTTCTTTAAAAGTTGACAAAGTTGATTTTCTAGGTTTATGTAATGTTAATGTAAGCTAGTGGAGTAGTGTGTACTGGTTGCTTCTAACTATGTGTGATGACTCTGGCTTTTACTAGTTTATCGCTTACTAATATTTTTTAATTTTACGCTACCCTAATATTTGACTTTATGTTATTTAATCCTAATCCAAAATTATGGTTGCCATTAATATTACCCCTTAGTTTAACTGTTCTTAGTTAAATTTTGGATCTACGGTTGTCGAAAAATATTTTGTTTTTCATTTTCGGTCAGCATAGGCCAGCTTGCATGTACATGAACCATCATTGTACTGCAGGTACGAGTAACTTGCATGTGACTCACCTAGTTTCAGATGCACGTTAGTCCTTGCTCGAGTGCTTTAAAACAACATTCCTGAATAATGTGCAGGAGAAAAATTATTGGTAAATCATAGCTTAGCAACGTAACACAGCAATAAGTTCTAGGGAAATCTGAAAAAAATTTTAATTGTAAACACAAGTTTAAATGAAAAAGTAGACTTATTATGTACCGTCGATCTTTACTTTATTCATTAAAAACGTGTTGCAGCTGTTTCGGTTTATTCAATAGTTATATTCACAGACTCCTTCCCTTTAAACTCTGAGAACTATACTAAAGAATTTCAAATGATTAAACAAATAGCTCACAATAATGGCTATGATTCCAACATTATCAAAAAGTTAATTAAAAATATACAGTATAAGAAAGCTGTAAACAAAGTTCTCCCTCAGTCCGCAAGAGAAACTGCACCGTATCATGTAATACGTAGGCAAATTGTCAGAAAAGATTAAACAACACTTGAAGAAGTACAATATAAACATGGCTTTTAAATCAAACAAAACTTTACAAGCTATCATCAAAAATAATAAAGATCCGACGGAAAAAAAAACAAATCAGGTATTTATGAAATTAGTTGTGGTTCTTGTGATAAGAAATATAGAGGACAGATAGGTAGAGCTTTCAAGTTCAGACTCAAGGAACACGAAAATGCCTACGAAAAACAACTAGATACTTCTAATTATGCCAATCACATTCTTAAATGTAATCATATTTACAATAACAATTTTAAGATTTTACACACATGTAACAAAGGATTAAAATTAGGTGCATTAGAAGCACTAAAAATTAATAAATTAAAAGACTCTAATATCTTATTGAATGACATGTTAAATTTGAATCATTCGCCTCTACTTAATTTAGCTTTGATGTGACCAGTATTATTGACTATATACGAACTGTATGCATTTAAGTGTGTACGTATGAATGTATGTGTATAGCCCCTGTTATCTGATTGCTGACCATGGTGCAATGTGTATGTTCTTGAGAGAGCGCTGTATATTATTAAGTCTTGATTTACATCTGTCTGACGAAGGTTTTGTCATACCAAAACAGCTGTAACACGTTTTTAACGAATAAAGTGAAGATCGACGGTACATAATAAGTCTACTTTTTCATTTAATCTGATATGGATCTTCATCAAGTGACGACCGATAATATAGAATATTTATTAATACAAGCACAATAGAAATTTAATTCTTATTCATAAAACTTACTCTTTTATTCTTTATGGCATTTAAAGTAGAGCCTGGAGCAGTAAAATCGTCAACAAGATCTAATTTATAAGTCTTATGGCCATTATTTTCAAGGTAATTAAATAGTTTTAATTACAGAAATACATTAGTTCTAAAGTAAATGTATAAGCACGGTCGGAGAGTTATAATATTTAATGTATTCTACACTGTTTCAGCATGTGTACAATATTTACTACTTGAATATATATGTTACATAAAGTACCGTAATAATTATCTTTAAATAAAAGCTTTTTTTCTCTAAGTTTTTTTAATGATGCTGCTTAATCGTATGTAAATGCATCTTTCTTCTTTTGTATATTGATTTGCTTAAAAAAGTATGTATCGCTTTGACTAAAAACTTTTTATATAGTTTTATATTGGTGTTAGTAAGATCTTATTTTATGAACTATCGATGAAAAAACGTATACAAAATAATAAAAAGCAAGTTTATACTCGTCTCTTTGCTGTATTTCAGAAAAGAGCTGTTTTTTCGTAGTTTGACGTATAACTTTAACTCTTTCAAAGAAAAAGTTGCAAGCAGTTGCGTAATCAGTGGGCATTACAATAGCTGAGAATATAGAAAAGTATAACATGTTACTGAAATCACATATGCTAAGTAGGCTGAACGTTATTCTTTCTGCACGGTGAAGAGAGTGCTCTTTGAGACGAAGCCAAGGGGGGCGATTTGTCGTACTGTGAGAGCAACGTTTAGCCCACGGAATATATACCATTTCTCTTTCCACACAATCTTAAACAAATTTGATAATAATAATAAAATAAGAGTGATAGTAACATTTTGTTACAATGGTTATGTTTGTTTTCTAGCAGTCATGTTGTAGACGCGCGTTGTTAGACGCAAAAAAATTGTATTATGTTAATTTGACAAGGATGATTGAAAAGCAAAGGTCTTTTAGCATCTGCTAACATTTATGAATCAAGCGAAGCGAGAGTTGTCAGTTAATGGATGCTTAAAAGTCTGAGCAATGAATAAACAGAAGTAAAAATCTTATTGTCTCATTTATCAACAGAACAGAGTATTTTGTCAACTCTGTTCTAAATAAATAAATAACTTTGGATTTAAATTATTATTTTTTTTTTTTTAAATATACTACACACTTTTTAGTAAAGTTAATAAGTGTAGAAGTTTAAATTTTAAATATAATACAAAATTGTAATGAGATCCAAAGATGATATCATTTGTGAACATAGACTTGTTTTATTCTGAAGAAATTTGTGATGACACTTTTTATAAGTTACTTACAAAATATTTTAGATTTTATTGAATAAATTATTAAATTGTTTACCAATAAGTTCAAACCACAGAAATAGTGAAACCATAGTAATCCTTATACTTACTAAAAGGTAATAACTATTTGTACTCATTACTATTCTGATAATAATAGTAGTTATTATCATTTTTATGAAGCTTACAATTTTCAAACACAACAGTTACATCTTTATCCAATGAAATATTATTTACTATTTTTTTGAATTGTTACAATTTCCATCGCAACTCTTGTCACTCAACTTGTCTCTCTCTCATCAGGTTGATCAAATGATAAAACAACTGGTGGTTTTGTTTGAAAAAATTAGCGCAGCTTGAGCAGGAGAGGTGATGGAAATTTCCTCTAGCAATTAGTTATTCCTGATAAACCAAGGGATGTCTACAGAATGATAGAGAGAGAGAGAGAGAGAGAGAGAGAGAGAAAACAAAAGTGTGTGTATGTGTGTGTATACTTGTGCTCGTGTAGTGCAGTACAGCAGTTAACTGGTCGACATTGTTGACAGTCAAAAGTGTCAACACTCGACACATGGGTTCGAGTATAACGGTACATAGTGCTTCTTGTTTGCCTTGGTAGCATTAACACTGGTGCTACCATCAGCCATAAGAGTAAACATAGGTGCCAGTATAAAACGTAAACAGGTATGAAGTAGACAAGTTTATTTACAACTGAATTCTTTGCTCTGTATATACCGTCTTCCACCTTAACCATAATATGCCACATTTAGTGAGAGTAGTAATTGTAAGGAACAAAAAGTCATGTGATAAAAAGTGTCGCTGCTCTTGCGTTGCAGGTACTCTTGGGAAGTGCAAGTATGGCGTTGTGGTGGTATGGTACCAAGTTTGACATAATACAGCATTTTAAACTAACTTTAGTATTAATATTTCGATGCTATTAACTAACTCATTTCTGTTACTTGGATATAGAACCGTATCAATTGATATTAAAGAATTATGTTCTACTGATGTTAAACAGCAGTAGAGACAATAAAAAATACAGTTAATAAAATGTATGAATTTCTCCTCCGAAAGATGAATACCAGATAGGTTATTATTTCCATTATGATAGGTGTATTAAAGACATGTTTTATCAATCAATACAGTTTAATCTTGTTTTTGGTTAAGATTTAAGTATTCCACATCTTTAATTTTTTTTCGGCGGTGGCAAAACTAAAAAATGGGCATTAACTCATACATTTTATTAACTGTACTTTTTCAATATCTGCATTGCAGTTTGGCATCAGTGCAATTCAATAAATTTAATAAAAAAACATCATTTTACTATGTTTATCTTATCCTTGTTTATGTTTCATACCAGCACCTGAGCTTACTCTTCCAGCTAATGGTGCCACTAGCGCTGATGCTATCAAGACACATAGGTACAACCTTTAAATTTGTGCACTTAGTGACTTTATTTGATACATAGTTAATATTGAATTAAGCACGGATGTCAACAACAGCGATGATTCATTGAGTAAAATAACAGCTACAGCAGTGACAATAAATACATCGCAATACGATTGTATCGAATAATAATCGATATAATTACTAAAGATTAATAAGATATCTGTCGTTCAAGGTTTATGTTCTTACATTTTTTGAAAGTCACCCGCGATACTCCTTACTGGTCATTTTTATAATTTCAATCATTATTATAGCTTTAATTTTCCTGCATTATAGCTTTAATTTCCGGCAAAAAAAACAATTATGAGTATAAAAATACCTTCTGTGATACAATATTGTGAACAAAGGTGGTGCAACTGTCGGGGGAATAAGTGCACCTACAATGATCGGGTATTGTTTAAATTAATATTTAATGAGTTAACCATTAAAAAAAAATGTGTCATGTTACACTACCGTTAAGATAAAATGTAGGCGGGCCAGTACAAGACTGCACTTTCGTTAAATCTTCCAATGGTCTTAAAACAAATTTTTACTGCCTAGACGTTAATAAAATCTGTAACATTACGCTCACATCTATCATATACAATCCCAAAATTATTTCTACCCCAGATTTAATACCCAAAATATCATAGTATATGGAAAATTAGTGATAATTATCCTGTAGTATACATTAAAGAGACAAAACGCGTCAACCCAAGCCCCCCTCTGCCCATAGTTAGTTGACGTTTTCCGGAATGCATGACTAGTCAAAATTTAGCTTTTTTCCTCAAGTTTTTAATATCATGTGGCATTTTTTAATCATACTTACTGACTGAAGAGTATGGCCCCTCTAACGGGTAAAGCATCTTGAAAAATAAAATTTTTTTCTTAATTTGTCTTTTAGTACGGCATATAAGATCCTTATTCCGTAAATATAATAAGAATTCCATCTTCTCATAATATCTTCCTTACCGTTGCCGTAAAAAAAACACAAAAATTAACATAACCTTAAAAATCTCCACGATCATGTATCTCAAACTTTTAAACCCAATATTTTCTTAGAATCAAAGTCTGCGAACTTAGAAATGTTCTAAGGCATGAGCTTATCAACTTTCTAGACTCTTTATCTAACACAAAGCTCGCTAGAATACCCAAAATGACCTTAAAAATACCCATGACCTCGTAATGCAAACTTCTGAACCCGAAGGTTTTCTAGAATCAAAGTCTGCGAGCTTGAAAATACTTGAGACAAGAGCTGATCAACTTTCTGAACTTTTAATCGAAGACCAAGCTCACGAGAGTACCCAACATAACCTCGAAAATGCCCACAATAAACTTCGAAACTCGCAAAAGGTTCATAACACAAGCGAGTAAACCCAGTTACCCCACTCGTGTGTAGTTTAACTGAAAAATTAGTTAGTAAAATTATCGAAGTGTACCAAAAGCAAAAAATATAGAATAAAGAACTCTATATTCTCTGCCAAAAGCACCCTGTTTCATAACCTTGGTGTTTTATGATACAGAGAATGTAACTTGTATTCGAGTTTAGTGCTGTGGAATCAGAAAACTTAAAATTTAAGTAGTAACACGGATATATTTAAGGCAATCCAATTAATAGAAAAAAATAGAAACAAAATTTTTTTTACAATTGAGCGCAAAAATGGCTATTATAGAAATATTCTTAAGTCTCACACAAACTTTAGAAAAAAAACTAATCGATAATAAAAATAAGATAGACAAACCCTTCGAAAATAAATGTTTCTTAATTTCTAACCCCTTGAGTTAATAAACTTATGCCTACATCATTTTTACTTAAGTAGACCTTCGTTATGGAGTCGCAAGGATTCTCAAGGTTATGCTAGGTACTCTAGTAAGCGTGAGACTGGCTTAAGATTCTGGGAAATCGTATAGGGGTTCATCGTTTTAAAAACTCAAGAGTTTGCTAGCTAGTTTTTTAGTTAAACTACGCACGAGTGAGGTTACTGGGCTTACTCGCCTGTGGTATGCACCAATCGTAGATTTAGAAGTTAATTGTTAAGAAACATAGAGAGTTTACCAACTAATGTTTCAGTTGAATCATGCATGAGTGGGATAACTGGGTTTACTCACTTGTGGTATTAACCGGTTGCTAGTTTAGAAGTTCATTCTGGGTAGTTTTGAGGTAATGTTGGGCATTCTTGTGAGCTTAATGTTGGATTAGGAGCTCAGAAAGTTGATAAGTTCATGTCTTAAGTATTTCCAAGTTTGCAGACTTTGATTCTAAAAAGCTATTGGATTCCGAAGTTTGCATTACGAGGCCATGGGTATTTTTTTGGTTATGTTGGGTATTTTTGTAAGATTTGTCTTGGATAATGAGTCTAGAAAGTTAATGAGCTTATGCCTTAAACATTTTCAAGCTCGCAGACTTTGATTCTAAAAAGGTATTGGGTTTAGAAATTTAAGATATGGAATCGTGGGGATTTTTAAGGTTACACTGATTTTGTTTTTCATGGCAATGATTAAGCAGATATTATCAGAAGGTGGATATCCGATTATATTTATGAATTAAGGATCTTATGTATCGTATTAAATGACGAATTAAAGAAAAAATATTTCATTTTTCGAGACGCTTCACTTGTTAGAGGGGCCATACTGGTCAGTCATTAAATATGATAAAAAAATCTCACATGATATGTAAATTAGAGAAAAAAAGCTAAATTTTGACTGGTCACACATTACATTCTAAATAATTGAAATTTAACATGTAACCTTAGAAAAAAGTTACGTTTAATGTCATTTAAATGATTTTTAGGGATCTCACAATGATTGAAATACAAAGTAATACGTTCTGATAAACCTTTTGAATTTTAAAATAGACCTACTAGTTAATGCTTAAATAAATTCTAAAAGAGGAAATGGAGTGTTCATAAAAGCATGTATGTGTGTACATTCAAATAAAAAAAACAATTGCTAGCTCTACCGCACACTTTAGTGTTTCTCTCACTTCTCTGACTTTATCTCGCTCTAACTATGCAAAGAACGTTTTTCATTAAAAGAATCACTTTAATTACGAATGAAAAAAAAAGTAAAGGAATAAAACACGTTAAAATTTAATTACTGTATTTGTACAGTACGAATAAAATTTTTTTCAATTTTTGTAAATTTACAAAAAAATAGGAAAAGTTTCGTAAATAATTTCTTATTTACTGTTAAAATAAAAATTTTAATGTGTAGGAATGAATACTTATTAATTTATTGGAAAGGTGCTCTGCTAAAATATAATTATTTTCAAGTTTTCTCAAGAAAAATTTTTTTTAAAATTAATCTATCAAGTAAATCACTAATTACTATAATTTATTATCAAACCAAATAAATTATTCCACATAAAATATGAATTTACACTAAAAAAGAAAAATTACGAATAACACTATAACATGCAGCAATCGAACTTCCTATATTCAGACTGTTCTTAGCACAGTGGTAGTGGGTAAGGACCTTGACTAGTGAACAGAAGGTCTAGGGTTCAAATCCATTTAATAACTACTTTTTTTGTGTTATTAAAATTTGTAAAAAAAAAAATAGAATATAGTTTTTAAAATTTAAAAAGCGTGACGTTGTTATGTGATGTGGGGTCATGTACTGTAGAGGAAGCTGTAAGAACGTCACGGGGGATGAGGTGGAGGGAAAGAATCAAGCAAAATTCCCTACTGTTACACTTTTTCTTCAGGTCAAAACTTGAAATTGTCATTTTACCCTTGCAAATAGTGTGCCTTTTAGTATAACTTTAAAAGAAAATTCTTGCATACCGTAAGTCTCGTCCTACGGACTGCGCTTTTTGATACAGTTAAGACAATCCTGGTGCTAATACTCGTTGTCTTGCGAGTTTAAATCATGTGTCACGGCCAGTGGCAATTTGAGTACTCATCTAGAGGGTTGCAGATGCCTGCTCAGAGTTGTGCTATCGGTGCAGGCTGAATTGCTGTCAATTCTTTTGTCTCTTTTGGAGCTCCTTGTTTTTCCATTATTATTGTAAATTTCATTGATAGTAGAGCACCCAGTGGAGAAGGCACTTATATACAAAAATTCTATTTCCATGATTATTAGACCTTCCATACATAAAACTGTTAGCTATACGCTGCAAATTCTAGTTCCTGCCTACAAATTTATGTCTCAGTCCGTGTGCTGAATACTTGTGCTAATACTACTTTTACTTTATGAATAGTCATCTTCTTTAGTAAGATACTGTATGTACCATACACTTTTTTTTTTTTTTTTTTTAGTTCAAGCTGCGAGTGTGGCTCTCTTCTAACATTTTAAATATTTGTTAATACGTTTGTTTTTTAGCTCCCTTGATTTTTCAGTTGGTGTAATGATTATAGTTTATTACAGTATATATGTCAATGTGCGTATCTTTTGCCTGCTTAAAAATTCTCTATGATAAATATGATTTATTACGATATCCCTTATTTCGCATTGGCTTCACATACACATATAAGTTAATAATTGAGTTCGTGAATAGTCGATTATAATAAAAGTGCGCTTTCTAAAGTGCTTGCGCAACTTTCTGAGTTTTCGAAGCTGTGCTTCGACATAGCTCTGGTAATAACTCAATTCCTCGTGCACAAAGAGCAGCTCTTGTGAACTATTGCGCAATGTTGTCATGTAAGTAATAGGTAATGCAATCACAATGGCCCTTATCTTTTTTTTCAGTACCAGTACTGATATTTCTGTTTAAATGTCTGGTTACACGGTATCGTTGTTCCAGAGCAGACACACTATTTCTTCTCTCAAGAAACATTTTGTATTTAGTTTGTGGTCATAGTAATACTTTGATCATTGATTCGCCCTTAATTGGTTCATCGCTATGATATTTTTTACTTCTATCAGGATCTTAACTAACTCTTTCAAATGTTTCTTAGAAGTTTAGCCCTTAATTTGAAACGAGATGGTCTTCCTTCTCTTTGTCTAAGAATCAGTTCGTGCAGTAAGTATCTTGTACTCTGATGGTCCGTTGTGTTGTATAAAAGCATGCACATTGATGAATTTTTATCCTGATTATCTTTTTATTATACGTAGGCCTTAATATTCTCAATTAAAATATAAATAATTTATTGAACGGCACGTGGGTGTAATACTTTGCTGTCCATTTTATCTATTTTAAAACAACCTTGTGAGTTCGTCCATACTTTTGCTTATTAAATGAGTGCCTTGGTCTAATATGCAATGTTTTGGCAGCCCAAAATATGTAATAAACTTATCTTTAATCGTTTTGATTGTCTCTTCGACTGTTACTTTTTTTACAGGTGCAAGAATGATAAATTTTATCAGTCAGCTTTGCATTAATACTATGTGTGTACTTATTTGTTGACGGATTACTAATGGGCCCGTAGAAGTCTAAAAAATTCTTTCGAATGGTTTACTTGGTATATTAATGATAAGCATGGCTTGTTTTTTTTTAATTCAGGAAAGTTTTTTTTTCGGCATGATGCTCATCTCAGACTAACTAGCCTAACATCTAGGCATATGTTACACCCGTAATGATCTTTGGCAATCCTGTTACTTGTCTTGTTTATTCCTCTAAGTGTGCCTATTGGTACCTCGTGGTGTTCTCTGATAATTTAAAATCTTTTTACTGCAGGTAGGATAACTAGGGTATTTGTGTAGAGCATCTCTGCTAATCTCATATCTTTGAATATTTTCTCAAAGGTATCCACAAAGTTTTACTATTCGGTTAAATAAGAGATCACTAGATCCCTAATAATCACAAAAATTTCTTATTTTATTTGCTACTATTACCTCTTATAGGGCCTAAATACACTTTTTAATGTTCTATCTGGGCGCTATTTTTTCAAAATTCTCCTTTCCATACATGTGCATAATTTTTATTTTTCTTGCACTTGTTATTTAAGCTTTTCCTACTCTACTTTCATTGTTATTCATGCGTGTCATAATTATGTACCATTTCTTATGCAGCGCATGCATGATCTGTGAGTCAGGTACTGCTTCGGTT
The DNA here is from genome assembly GCF_000648655.2 of Copidosoma floridanum. The sequence goes on from NW_019379741.1 coordinate 1,449,147, forward strand.
ATAATCATAAACGCAAGATTATCTAAGTATTTCAATAGGTGGCCCTCAATCTTGATCAGATTTGTAGAATGTATGGGTCTTTTTCCTGTTTTGGTACCTATGGTGGCCTTCTCGTTGGTAGGCGTGTTCTGCATACTCTATATTATTCTATCAATGGTGAGTGTATGACTGTTTAAGCTTCATTCTTGCACTTTGTTTTATATAGTGCGTCATTTAACTGATTAGCTTGCTCTATTATCTTCCTTTACTATACTTGGATGGCTATCATCATCGCTGCTCGTTTGCTGTCTGTTTCCCCCTTTCGTTTTTTCATATGCTTGCTTTTATCCGTTGCTCTTTCGGAAGAGGGAGGGTCTAGCTCTTTTCCTGAATGACTTTTGTCCTTTTTTCTCCGCTTGCCTCCATCTACTCTTTTGTCTAGCTTGGACCCATGCTTACGCTTCCTAGTTCTCTCACTATTGCTACAGTTCATCTGTGGCAGCTCTACCTTTGATTCATGCTCTGTATTTATCGCGCTGGAGGCTTATATAAAATAATCATAATATGTATTTTCGTATGCACGTTCTTGTTATAAATGACCAAATTCACCTTCTGTCTTAGCAATATAGTGACTGTTAATGCAATTTTCATTTGTTAATGCAAACTGTACACAAATGTATCTTTTGAATTCCTAAGTGAACAGATAAGCACAATCACTGTTCCCCTACATTGTTTATGATATTATTAATTGATTTCTCGCTTGGGCATTGGTGAAACATTTCGAATCAAAATGTATATTAATAAGTAAAAACTTCAAAGTTGGCTTTGTTTCACAATGTTTTATTATTCGCAGACAGCTGTTTCGGTAGTTACGCCATTGTCAGATGCTCGACATACACTGAATGGTCTATGTACATCAGTTCGCTGAAGTCGAGTACAAGTATTACAAATGTAGTTGTCGCTCAACGGTATGATATGTATGCGCCTGTGTATGAGTATCTCATGAGATACTATGTATTACATTTTCTATTATTGGAGATAGAGTAAAATTGATTTGATCGTTCGTTACGAATTTATTATGTTTTTTTGCCGATTCTATTTCTATTGTCTCAAACAGATTTAATTTAAAACTTTTAGGTAAACTGTGTAGTAACTTTATATTATTTTCATCTAGGAAATGCGCATTAGAATTACAATGTTCACTAAAACCCGTCGTATTGCGATCATTATAAAAAGACTTTTTATGCTTCTTTATACGTTCGGAAAGGGCATGTCCTGCCTGTCCAATATATATGACATCGCATTCGGAACAATTAATCCGATAAACACCACATTTCTGTAAAATACCAATTTTTTCCTTATTATTACATAAAATGGATTTCAAGTTACGTTTATTGACCATGATTGTATTTACATTTTGTTTTTTTAAGAAATTACTTATTTTATCTATGGGAACATAATTCAACATTTTAAATTTTTTGGTTTGTTTTGCGACTGCGTAAAAATATTTTAAAATAAGTTTATTGTTTATTTTAAAAACTAGATTATCTATAAGGGTTTTCATTGTAACCATTAATAATTGCTAAACATTTTCATAGATTGATTTTCTTTTTGTTATGAGATTTCGTTAACGGTACTGTTAATAATCTATGTACAAAAGAGTAAAATGCGCTCATTTTTGTATTGATGGACTGCTTTAAATCGTACGGTACAAACGTATCTGTGAAAGTTGGTTTTCTATAAATTTCATACAACAACTCACCGTCTTTTCGTGTTATTTTTAGATCTAGAAAATTTTAACCATTGTCATTTTCAGCTTTTGCTGTAAATTTTATACCCGGTACTAAATCATTTATGTAGCTGAGAAAATTGGTCATTGTCCTCTCTGTACCCTTCCAGATGCAAAACACATCATCGACATACCTCGACCAGTGTAAAACATTATTGGTGAGGGGGGAGGTCGAATCGAATATAAGGTCTTCTACGTATGACATGAAAATCTCACTGGGAAGGGGGAGAGGGGAGAGCCCATTGGAAGACCGTTAAGTTGTAAACAATATTTATTATTGAACTTAAAGTAGCTTTGTTCTAAACAAATGGATATTAATTTTAAAATTTCTTGTTTTGAATCAACACATAAGAAAGGGCTATTGTCAACCAGATATTTAAAAATATTTTTTAGATGGTCTGTAGGGATGAAGGGAAATAGATTAACAACATCGAATGAAAGCAATCGTGCATTACATGGAATTTTGAGATCTCTAAATTTATCTATTAGTTGACTTGTATTTTTAATACTATGTTTTGGCTTAAAGTTAAGTAAGAAAGGGAGTATTTTATTAAGTTCTTTTGCGAGTAAGTAGGTTGGTGCATTAGTGTAAGATACTATTGGTCTCATTGGTATGCCCTCCTTGTGTATTTTAGGTAAGCTGTATAGTGCTGGCACCGTAATATTCATAAAAGTTAACATGTGCAAATTACAATCATGGAGTATGTTTGTACAATTTTTTTAAACTGACTTAGTGTCTCTTTGAAATTTTGCTGTAGGATCAGAATTAAAAATTTTGAATTTACTGTTATTTATTAAAAGTTCTGTCTTTTCAATATAGTCACACTTATTTAAAATGGTAACAGTGTTTCCTTTGTCAGCTTAACATAAAATCAAATCATTATTTCTGAGTTTTTTCTTTAAAGGAATAATACTTTTGAATCCTGAGCTATTGTTAGTAGAAAATTATTTTTTTTATTTATTTATTACATCAACGCATTTGTTTCTAAAAAGATGTAGTTCGTTTTTATCCATACCTTTTAATGCTATTTCTGCATTTACAGAAAGTTCGATGAAATCTTTAAAGTTTTTAATGTTAGGACAGTACTTTAAACCTTTTTTCAAAATGTTTATTTTATTTTTTGTGAGAACATAACTTCGAATAAGTTCTTGACTCTCGGATAAAAAAAAAAAGAGAAATCAAACTTTGTACTGGATTCCGCGGTGGCCGTTGACGTAGTCTGTTGTTATTTATTAACCTTCGTATGTGTAGTAAGTGGTGAACTATTTCCTCTCTGTTGTATTTTGCTGTTCTTCTTCTGTATAAGCCTATCAAGTTTATTAGTATGTGTTTGGCGGTGTGTGTGTGGAATTTCTCGAACATGATTTCTCGTCTCTTCGTCTAAAATATCAAATTCTACGTTATGGCAGCGTCTAAGTAGTTCGCTGTGTATTAACTTTAAGTGGTGTGACAGATTACTCCTGATTCTGTACCACTTTTTTGAATCTAGATTCAGCCAAAAAGTGTATGCTTTGTCAATAACTGCGGTTGATTATGTTGATTTATGTCGGCAAATTATCATCATATATGTGGGTACCAAATGTAGTTGTAAACATCTTTTGTTTAAAATAAAGATAGTTGATACACTTGTAAAACTTTACTAGAAACTTTCTATAAAAGATTGCGAGATATGCTTTGCTAGCATTCAAAGAATTGTCAATTGATTTCTCGCTTGGGCATTGGTGAAACATTTCGAATCAAAATGTATATTAATAAGTAAAAACTACAAAGTTGGCTTTGTTTCACAATGTTTTATTATTCGCAGACAGCTGTTTCGGCAGTTACGCCATTGTCAGATGCTCGACATACTCTGAATGGTCTATGTACATCAGCTCGCTGAAGTCAAGTACAAGTATCAGAAATGTAGTTGTCGCTCAACGGTATGATTTGTATGCGCCTGTGTATGAGTACCGTATGAGATACTATGTATTACATTTTTTATTATTGGAGATAGAGTAAAAATGATTTGATCGTTCGTTATGAATTTATTATGTTTTTTTGCCAATTCTATTTCTATTGTCTTAAACAGATTTAATTTAAAACTTTTAGATAAACTGTGTAGTAACTTTATATTATTTTTATCTAGGAAATGCGCATTAGAATTACAATGTTCACTAAAACCCGTCGTATTGCGATCATTATAACAAAAGTTTTTTAGCTTCTTTATACGGTTGGAAAGGGCATGTCCTGTCTGTCCAATATATATGACATCGCATTCGGAACAATTTATCTGATAAACACAACATTTCTGTAAAATACCAATTTTTTCCTTATTATTACATAAAATAAATTTCAAGTAACGTTTATTGACCATGATTGTATTTAGGTCAATAAACGTTACTTAAAATTCATTTTATGTAATAATAAGGAAAAAATTGGTATTTTACTGAAATGTTGTGTTTATCAGATTAATTGTTTTGAATGCGATGTCATATATATTGGACAGGCAGGACATGCCCTTTCCGAACGTATAAATGAGCATAAAAAGTCTTTTTATAATGATCGCAATACGACGGGTTTTAGTGAACATTGTAATTCTAGTGCGCATTTCCTAGATGAAAATAATATAAAGTTACTACACAGTTTACCTAAAAGTTTTAAATTAAATTTGTTTGAGACAATAGAAATAGAATCGGCAAAAAAATATAATAAATTCATAACGAATTATCAAATTAATTTTACTCTATCTCCAATAATAGAAAATGTAATACATAGTATCTCATAAGGTACTCATACACAGGCACATACATATCATACCGTTGAGCGACAACTACATTTGTAATACTTGTACTTGACTTCAGCGAACTGATGTACATAGACCATTCAGTGTATGTCAAGCATCTGACAATGGCGTAACTACCGAAACAGCTGTCTGCGAATAATAAAACATAGTGAAAGAAAGCCACTTTGAAGTTTTTACTTATTAATATACTTTACGATTGTCTATGACTTTAAGATATCTTTTGATTTTTGCAGCTTCTTATTAGTTTTTTTAAGGAATTTAAGTTGCACAAAATTACCCGTAATTTATTAGGCTTTGAAACAAACAGTTTCCGGATGGATTGGATAGTATTTCCGATATGGTTGCCAGGGCACTACCAGTTTATGCGTATTTACATGTTTTCCTTCTTGTTTTGTCATATTCTAGCCACTCATCTGGGACTTTAATTATCTTCAACTGCTTATTGCATTTGTTTAGTTTGGCGTGCTTATTTTTTTCTGACTGAGCTATACTCACCCTGTTATGTGCATTTTTGCTTACTCTGTCCATTTTCGGTAGTGCTGCTACTTCTGTTGTTATTCTCCTTCTAGGCTTTTACATATACATCCTTATTTTCAGTCTGCCTTTTACAACTTCCTTTTTAATGTTAATCATTACTAGAACCCATAATTAATTGGACCTTTTCTCTAATAAGAATATTCGGCTCTTCTCGTTTATCTGCTAAAAATTACTTTGCATGTTTCATGTCTTTTTTTTTTCCTTTTATATTAGTGTTTTCTTTTTTTTTTGTTATTAACTTTTGATTTTTACTTGTAGAACGAGGTAATGGTGTGTCACAGTTAGCTATTAATATTTATTTTGACAGGCCTATCATCAGATGCGTAGCTGAAAAACACGGTTTCAGTCAATGCAAAGTTAGTTGTCGTTTACGTGTGTTTCGTAATTTTTCTCTTTGTTTAAATATTTTTGGCATATTTGTGGTTATTACATTTTTTCGAAAGCCTGGCTTTTTATAATGTATCCTAATTTTCTATTTGCAGCCCCCTGTGAAAAAAGTCCTCCTTTCTCTGCAACATCTCGTGTTTCTAGCTTGTTTAACTTCCTTAGTGCTTGCTGAAGTGGTGAATTTTTTTTTTTAGGCTCCTCTGATTCAGAGTTAGCATCGCTGTTTTCTTGACATTCTGTCCTTATATCTTAATCTTTTTTAATTTTCTAACTACACTATCGTTTTTATCGGTATTATAACGTTTTAGATTTCTGAATCGATACAATTGGTTGCCGTTTCTTTTGGATGACTTTAATTTCTATTCTTAATAGCTGCTCGTATTATAAAAATGCGCACCAGTAATACGTTGCTGTTCAATTTAACTCCTTTATTCACTTCGAACAAGCACAAAAAAACTAAAAGAAAGGCACACGGATTTTATCGGATATATATACATNGTTGAGAGCCTTGTCTTCTGCCTGGCCTCTTTCTCCTAGGTCGAGAAAGACGGTTGTCGGAGCTCGAGCATGGATTCGGCGGCGCCGCTGGTGTCCGTCTAATGAAAGGAGAGAGGGCGCGAGAAACGAATTCCGCACACCTGTTACTTCGAAAAAGCACAAAAAACTAAGAGAGAGGCACATGGATTATATAGGAGATATGTATATGTAGATGGCAGGTGTCGTTGCGTTGAGAGCCTTGTCCTCTGCCTGGCCTCTTTCTCTTAGGTCGAGAAAGACGGTTGTCGGAGCTCGAGCATGGATTCGGCGGCGCCGCTGGGGTCCGTCTAAACAAAGGAGAGAGGGCGCGAGAAACGAATTCCGCACAACCCGCCCGCCTCGTTTCGTAAACGACTTTAGATCCCGCCTGCTGTGCCTGGGCCAGATTCATCCACTGGGTCCTGCAATACATCCTCGCTGGTGGTGTCGGTTTGGACGGGTAGCAGAGACAGCTTGCTGATGGGGTGGACGTACTCGCCGGTGTCAGTCCGGATGGTGGCTGCTCGTTGTACGAGTCCGTCGGGGCAGGGATGGACGAAAATGATGCGGCCAATCGGCCAAGCACCACTGGATTGAAGGAGCATGTCGTCTATTAGGGCGACGACATCGTCAACCTTGAAGTTTCGACGCGGGACCCTCCACTTGGGCCGTTGTTGGAGCGTGTTTAAATACTCACGACTCCAGCGGCCCCAGAATTGACTTCGGATGCCGCGGACAAGTTTCCAGTAGGGCAAGCGATCGAGCGTGTCAGACGTGGAGCTGGCATTTCCACACAGTTGCTATCGGTCAGTTCTTCATTTTCTTGTTCATCTGTTAGCTGATATGGTTCTAGGCGTGGCCGTTTGGCATTCATTTTCCCCTCTTGTAGTATTGGGTTCCAAGATTATGCTTCGGGTGGTATATTGCTTACTCCCAGTAGGTATATTACTTTAAACTTATACCCTTTTAGTTCCCCTTGGAGTCTGTTAAAATGACTGTTGGGTTTTTTAGATGAATAAAAGTGCTAAAATGGCTTGTGGTCTGTAACCATAGTAAATTTGCGTCCTTATACATATGGTTCAAATTATTTGTTTGCAAGTACAATCGCTAATAACTTTTTGTCATATGTTGGGTAGTGGAGTTTGCTCTCCTTAAGACAGTGAGACGCGTACTCGCATGGTCCATCTTTTCCGATCCCTCCCTGACTAAGAATCGCTTCAATCGTATAATCTGATGCGTCCGTGAATACGATAAAGGGTTTATTCAAATCTCAGGTAATAAATACAGGTCCGCTGTATAGTGTATCCACTAGAATTTTGAGTGCTCAATCTTTTTGGCCGCTACATTTTGAAGCAGTGCCTGCTTTTAAGAGTCTTTACAGAGGTTGGGCAATTTATGCAAAACTTTTAATAAATTGCTTATTGTAAGCAATGGACGGATAATGGCTGACCCAAGGAAACTTAAAGTGGCCAGAAATCAGTCCCAACCATCAAATGTAGAAAAAGAAAAACAGTTTCCAGGATTTGTAGGCTATTACAAGCAATTTCTCCACCAACCGACCACTTTTGCTTCTTTTTTTTAAGAATATACATTTCTAAGGTTTAATAGCGAGGTTCGCAGCTGCTAGCCATTTTAACAGTTTCGTTAACCATCTCTTATGCTCCCCAAAGTTAGGGGCAAACACTATGATGTCGTCGACATATACTTCTATTTTATGGCTTTGTAAGCCTGCGAGTGCTAGTGCGATAGCCCTAAGAAATTTGTTTGGCGAGTCTTTTCAACTTATTGGCACTTTTTTGTGTTGGTGGTTCTTGTCTAGACTAAAAAATGCTGTCTTATGTGCATATTTTTCGTGTATTTTAATCTGGAAAAATCACGATTTTAGGTTGACTACCGTAATGTAATGTGCTGACGCTACGTTCTCTAAGATGTCACTCTGAAACGATAACTGGTAACATTAATCTATTGTAACTTCATTAAGTAGTCAAAAATCTGCAATTAATCTTACCCTTCGTTCATTGTTTGGCCACTATCCAGATGCTCGAGCTATATGGCGAGCTGGACGGTTTAATTATTCCTTGTTCAAGCATTTTCTTTACTTTGATCTTCAATTAATCCTTTATCACTGGTAGATATCTGTATCTATTGACCATGATAAGTTTATCTGACGTCGTTCTAATTCGATGCTTTAACAGGTGTATTGCCTCCAGAGATTCCCAGTCAATACGTAAGGATTTGATTTACTAAGTCTTCTCACGTGTTCTTTTCCTTTATGGCTGCAACTGGCCTTCTCTACAAGTTGCATTATCTTGTTCAACAATTTTGGTTTTTCTACCTCCTCTTCGTCTTTTGTAAAATTCTTCGTTTTCTTTTTGTTGCCACTTATTTCTACCTTAAATATGCGTATCACTGCTTCTCCAAAGCTTTCAAAAATTTTTTCTAAGTGTTTGCGATGAGTTTCTCCATAATCTAGTAAATTTTCTACTAGAACAGGCACGTATTTCGTCTCATCCCTTATATTAATACATTCTGCCACTATTTACCCATTAATATTTCAAGCTATGAGGTTTTCAAATAATATATTTTCCTTTATTTCTTGGAAGGGTATCCAGTCATTTTTTAATTTATTTCTGCTTTTTTTATGTACGCGAAAATTGTTTTTCTTGATTTTGCAGATATTCTAAAAAATCCCGGCTTTCAGACACAGTAAAAATTATTTTTGTAACTTTACTATGACATTAGTAACGGTTTTCATGCTAAGCGACGTAAAGTTCCGTTTACATAAGTATATTTACAAAAACCTTGGAACTTTACAACGCAGATAGTAATTTTACATCATTCTGGATAACATGTGGACCTCTTCTGGACAAAGTTATCTTACGCTGGTGCTAGTAAGTATTTTTAATATAGAATTTGTAAAACCGCTACGTACAATGAACATTTTGTAATTTTACTATAGCCACTGCAATACCTATCATAAATGTGTCATCACTGCATGTGCCTGATATTTCATGTCCTGCAAGTATATTCACCGTCCTCTTAGTTGTTGTAATCCCGTTAAACCTAATTGAACGTGACTCCAGTGAAATATCAACACCAACAACAACTACAATAAATGTGAGTATCCAGCTGTGTATTCTTAAGTTATAAATCCTTAAAGAACAGTAATTATATTTTAAAGAGGTTATGATAAGTGTCCTATAATAACAAAATGTCTGTCAGACTGCGTTCGTCTCAGAAGGATACGGTGCAATGTAGTCTAAGTCCTTGTACCATGTCCTCAGGTTGATTTTTAAAAGAAGGACCTACAGTACCACGTCCTCAGAAACAAACCTAAGACATAGTTTTCGCGATAAATGTACGTATAGATATGTATCATGCACCATGTAACGAACATCTACATTTTTTCAGACTATCAGCCCTTGGGATTAGTGCCTCGGTGATTGTATCAACGACTCCTACGTACACGTGGAGACATATTATTTGAAACATCATCAACATTAAAGTGTACTTACTGATTCCAGTCTCATACAAGGTATGCTACTTTTTCTACTGAAATAGTAGACATGAAATCATAGATTACTTGCTATAGAAAAAAATTTGAAAAGTGTGGATGGAGCTTATATTAAAACTGAAATACCTCATGTTCTACTGTACAAAAGTAATAATCCCTCTGATTAAAGGTCCAACTTATTATTAAAAATGTTATTCTAATCAACGTACTTTTTTTTTTAATTTTTTCTGCTAGCGACACTTATAAGGAGCGTGATTTATTCTGAACATGTTCATTAGCTCAGTCAGGTGTTATAAATATTTAGAGTCTGTCAAGATACGTATTTTTCGAGTACGTGAAATGGAGCCCTTAGACTAACTCTTTATAATTAGGGTAGCTTCAATGAACTTAAAATATTGGTTTTCATAGACTGTTCCTAATAGATTTCAAATAAAATGTTGTTATCTACGGCTTAATTTTAAAGTTAATTTTTGCACGATATAATAATATATACTTGAATAAATTTGTATACCATCAAAATNCTTTAGGAAAATATTTTTTTGTTTTGCAGATATTCGAGCTTTTTTCCTAATTGGATTGCTATGTCCTCAGCCAGGAAACGTTGTGAAACTTAAAAAAGGTTTCATTATCAGTAAACAAGAACTGTTCGATTCTTTTATCTTTCATAACAAGGTATTGTACAAGCGTAAAAATATAACCCAATCGTTTCAAATCATAAATGTTAGTTTTCAAAGTAAATTTTAAATTTATTTAAATTTATACAGGATATACGAAACTTACATAGCACTGATGTTTTCCACTTAGTTCACGCACATCAGCAAAACATCTATGACAAAACGTTTGAAAATGAAATTCAGCCATACATCGTTATTTGTGGACCTTTGAATCAGATTGACTCAGTATATTTAGTTATCAATAAAGAAACTAAATTCCAATGTGAATCTGTAAGTGCGGCTGTTGATAATTTATATAAATTGTTAAAAGTACTGGGATCAAGTCAAGTTAAACTCTACAAAAATATTTTTAAATTTCTGGATTATTCTTTATACGAATTGCACAACGAGACGCCTTTTTTGAACATTGTAAAATTTAATCAAAAACTAAATGCGCTCCCTTCAAATTAAACGATTTCTGCAGCTTATCATTATATGTATGCGTAAATATGTTAGATCAGAATTAATATATTTTTGAATTAAGATCTCACTAGATTAAAATAAACAAATTGTTATACTGCACCTTTATATATTTCCACCCTTGTTTGAATTCTGCTCCTAATATTTGTTGTAATACCAATAGCTTAAAGAAAATTAATAAAAATGCCAGAGGAATCAAATGTTAATCTGATTGTGGCAGAATTGTGCTTAAAAATGTACAACAACCCATTTATACCTCGCAATGCTGTTCAAGAATTTGTAGATGCCATGAAAAATTTCGTATGTGAAGCANCAGTGAACTGAAGATAAATTAAAGTAAATTAGAAAATATCCATACAAATGCATTTCCTTGCAATACTGAATGAAGAAAACTTTTTTCAAAAAGGTACTATATAAATAATTTTTTTCAAGATCCTCCCAACAGTAATACTTTAGTACTTTACTTACAGGATATTAAATTTTCTAAAAATGTGAGAGGGTATTTTTGTCAAAAATACTAGCTGATGCAGAGAAAACTAATAAGTACGAAAAACTGTCAATAATACTCTCGAAACTCTATAAACATTGCAAAAGAGACGTACTTTAAAGTCAAAGCCGAGCTGTCATATCTATACATATACTGGCTCTTACTATCCTTCTCACTCCTCACATATATAAATATACTTTAATGACGCAACGACGAAACGCAAGAGGGCATTGAAAAAAAAACCAATGCCTCCATGGAATTGTCCCTCGGCTGCAGTGCATGCGTTTAGAGCATCGACTGCTGTGTCTTTAGGCTATAGCTAACAGGCGAACGCACCACACGGTCCTATGCATTTCATCCCTGGTTACAGTCCACGCACGCGGAACATTGACTACCATGGGTGTGGACTGTAGCTTACACGTGAGCGTACCTTACGGTTTCACGAGTTCGTTCCCTGGATACATTTCATGTGGACTGAGCTTTAACCCCAGGCTGTTGGAGCGTAGGTTAAATGCATGCAACGCTAATGCCCTCTCACCGCGGACCATTTGCACATGTACCATGAGAAACACGCATGACTTTTCTCTCCGTGTAAGCAATAGTTCGACAAATCGATAGACCAATTAATTATACAAGTGAAATACCTACTGATATAAGCTACACTTATGTACCGATTTGGAAGATAATTGCAGAAATGTAAAAAACAGGACTGTATTGAATAGTGACAATATTGTGAAAAAAAAAAAAAAATGGATATCATGATACTTTAGATAGTAAAAGACAAAAGGATAGCCCTTATTTTTTGGGAATAAGACATTGAAGATAGCACTGTACCAGGATGCTTTTGAGATATGTAATCCTCTCGGCTCTTTAAGGAAAAAATAAAAAATAGTAGTTATTTATATGATTCTTCTTAACCTTTACTATTTCTAAGATTTCAAGTTAAAAATTTCAAACTTGCAATGTTATGTAAGGAAAAATATTATTATAAAGTCAGATGAGCTATGATTTAAAACAAGTTAGTAAATACGTTATAAATTTTGGAAATTGATGGCATTAATGTTGTGATTGAAGATCAAGTTTTTTATTTCAAAGGGAGTCTGGTTGTTGCATTGGAGAAAAATCTTGGTAGGCATCACATTGGAGGTTTTACAGTACTATTCAGTAGCTTATAGCATGTATGCAAATTTTATGAAATAACATTAAGAGAATTTCTTAGAAATCTTTTTATAAACAGGCACTGGAGGACGAAAAAAAATTAAGTGCGTATGTTGTAAGAGCTACTAACAAAAATGATATATTTAAAGGAATCAAATTGGACTCAACTTTAAATTCTCTCTATAATTGTTACGTCTGCTTGTATTTGAAAGGATTGTACAATCTGATATGTGGTTAGCAATTCATTATTTTTCAAAAATAAGTTGTTCACAGAAAAACCGTTAAATTTTGAGCTTAACAAAGTTAAATTCAATCCAGCCAAACATGTTTTCATTCCTGAAATAAAAAAATACAACAGATCACATTAGCTAACAGGATCTGCTACACAAATAAGACGATTGATGATTATTTTTCCATTAGGGGTTTGGAATTCGGTTATAGATTTTTAAGATATAGTATGGTAAATGGTAATAAATCTTCGAGAGCTGCGTAATCTTATTTGTGCACCGAAACTGTCTGACGGGCAAGTAGCTGTTATAAAAAAAGTTGTTTTCAAGTACATAAGATTAAGAATAAAGTGTTTTCCACATACGTTTTTACGAACTAAACATGATTTTGCGAGGCACTACCCAGATCTCATTTGATATTTTGGCTTAGTAATCCATCTGTGGACGTTGCGACTTAAATTCATACATAAATATTTGAAATAGCTAGTTAATTATCTTCAAAATTATAAAAATGTTACGCTTACTTTAGCAGAAAAACATAAAACTTTCCAGAGTTCCTTTATTGATTCTTATGAATCCGTAGTAAAATACTCTCATGCCAAACCTTGCACTCCAGATGATTTTGATAACAGAACTAACGCTTTAATATTTCAAATCACCCAAGAAACACAAATGGTAATCAAATACACAAGTACTGCTGCTGACTATCAAGGTATTTACTTACAAACAAGAAATGACTGTTTGTGTTGGCAAAACCTATTTAGAGAGGTTTTTAGTGTGTGACGTTAAATTTACTACTATAAATAGTGAGCGTACGGAGATTTTTTTTATTGCCAAAAGAAAAAAACTGACCTATTATTTTAAAATAGGTGTATTTAATTGACTTTTATGTAGACAGTTACAAAAAGTCTACATTCTTAGTGTTTTTCTGCACTCGTCCTTACCATCATCAGATCCTCTTCTCCAGTCACATATCAAATCACAGACTGTTTTTACCACAAAATATGCAACATTCGATATGGATGGTAAAAGCAACTGTAAGTGAATAAGTACAACAATCAGTTTTATTTTACCCCACTAAATTGCTTTTCATAGTTAAGTTTAAATATAAATAAATAATCAATATATTTTACTGTTAAATAACAATTTTTGCAGCTAATAGATAATAACGTCGATAACCAGAGATAGGAATACATGTAACAACTTAGGCTCTACCGTTTTATAAACAAAAACTTTAACCCCCTTGACTATAAAAATTTACCTTTACTTTCAAAAAGTACGATGTAAACATATCGAACAAACAATTCATGTGGGCTCAACGTTTTTGCATCCTGCTGGTACCTCTGAATGGCCCAACATGTGCTCATGGGCTTAAAGTATCACTCCGCACTCGCAGCCACAAAAAAGTCGTTAGTGACTGTGGCATTAAGATACAACCGTCACACCATTTATGGGCTCATGTTTGTACTTTGCGCCCATGATACGAGATCTACTATTTCCTACCTCTTTCATGTTTCAAAGGCTGCTGTGCCTTCGGTAGGAATAATTTTTACCTTTACTTCATTTTTCTTACAGACAAAACAGTCTTTGATTTTGAAAAAAAATTCTTAGAAGAACATAAGGAGATATTAAACTATGGTGGTTTTAACAAAATTCGTCCCTCTTTATATAGAAACATGCTTAACTGAAGTTCATCATCTATGGACGGTAGAAACTATTTTCAAGCATTTTAAAGAGGATCCACGCACACTGCTTTTGCTTGTTACAGTAGTATATATAGTGATTATCCTTATGCATATAAATTCACTTAATATTTGGCACATGACCTTAACGCTTTTTTGTTTACCTTATAGCCAAATTTAGATCCCAAGATATATGAATTAAAGTTTGATCACCCGAGCGTACTTGTTGGTATGCTTTTTGGAATTCAAATAGAAATCCATGTAAACAAAATCCAAATTTAATTTCATATACAATTAATTTTGATAGGTGGCATTCAAGTTAAAGAATATGAAAGTGACACCACTAATAAAACTTAGGATACATTTTGGGAAAATATAAAAAAGATGTCTCTTGAAAGTATATTTCGTACACAGATAAATATGCTACTCCTGATGAGGCAAACAATATTTCTCAAACTTTGGAGATGCTCGTTTGCTCCTATGCAGTCTTAAATCTTTTTAATCTTAATCTTAATCTCATTAATATTAAAGATGCAGCTTGCTTTTTATTATTCTTACGAGCAAAATTTTTACTCTGTTTTAAGCATGACAACAACTCAAAAAGCATCGCAATAAGAAATAAAGTTCTCACGATTATGAAAAAAATTAAATAGTCAACCATCAGCAGCGTCATCACTGAATAATATAAACAGCGTTTGTAGTGCGGATATCATTTTTCGTCTATTATGTATAGTATTTCTAGTCTTACTTATAACTTTTTTTTACGTTTTATTTTTACTTTTTCCAAATGTCTATTAAGAAACATTAAATTTGTTTCTGATTAATAAATGCGTAGTAAATTTGCTTACGATTAATGTTAACTAATACCTGCGTTTAATCATTGCGTTTTTCTTAAAATATTTGTGCTACGTATGTGTTTCATCAAAAAATCATTATTTTTATTCATCTAAAAGGGTTCAGTTACAAGTTCATTAATTAAGTTTATTATGTATTTAATCTAAGGCCTTAGTGTATCCATGTTTTCACCTTATATTAACATATTTATAAGTACTTTTAAGTCAATTTCCTACTTCCAAGTATTCAGTGAACATGTCACATGTAAAAAAATTTTATGTCTACTAAAAAAAAACATTAGTTGTAGAATTTGGATTTATGCATATTTGACGTATTTCTTGTTACATAAGTATACTTGTTACAGATTTTTTTTGAATTTTGGTCCACACGCATAAAATATTAAAAAAAATTATTTAAGGCAAAGTTATATTGTACCAATAAAAAATATTTTATAAGATTCTCGTCTCAATCTATTTATTGCAATCTGATCCAATGTGTTTGACAAATAAAACAACTTTACCATCGGGCTAGTAACGTTACTTTGCAATGACAAAACTAATGTCTGTAATATTACAAACTGAATTGAAAAATTTTACTACCACGTTAATAATTTTACAACACCAGTGGTAAAGTTACGACTTTCAACTCACTGCGATTCAAATTAGTGATCGAATAGTAAATTTACAAATTTTGGTCTTAGCACTACTCCAGTAGTAAAAATGCCTCGATCAGAGAGGGTTAACTCATTATTACAATCGCTATAGTAAAGTTACAAAGATAGTTTTTATTGTGTAGTAGTATCTGTACATCATCTAAATTAATCATATTCTCAGCGACGCTTATCCGTTCATGGTATTGCTTAAGAAGTATCCTACTGTATGATTCCTTTCATATCCATTGGAAAGTCGTGGGAGGCGACTTGTAATGTGTACTCCAATCCGTGCAACAAAGTTGAAGCTGTGCCTAATGTTTTGCGTGCTCCGTAAGTCACGCCAATAATAGCTATTCAGTACCTACTCTCTAATAGTATATCTCTACTAAAAAAGTTTTTCTTATTAATCATAATCTATGTACCTGTATCCGCATAAACAATTGCCTTACCATTCTTTAACTGTGGTCACAGTAACTGAACTGATAGTGGCATACGCCTTGTTCTTGAGAGTTTTATAGTTATTTTGAAAAGCTGCTTTTGTTCTTCGTCACACTTTAAAATATTGGATTCATCATTTTCTACGTGTGTGTCTGGCACCTTTATGCGATTACTCTTTTTGAAGGCCTTCCTGCCTTTTCTTGTACGTTTGTCCACCCACAGTGTAAGAGTGTCTTCATACTCTGCTGTATGACATTCTATTCTTCCCTGCAATGCGTAAGTACTCGTGCTGTTGTTTTGCAATCTCGCATTCACTGTTTCTTCATGACATACACGCAAAATAATTTCGAGCATAAGGAGATCAAGTACATGTGCTTATAGAGTTCAAATCACTTTGAGTTCCTACTACACAAGTACTTGGACTACCTAAGATCAAAGATCGTGTCATACTAGTTCAAATGTGCATTGAACTTGTGAAGCACAAGCATGAGAGCCACTCTGCCTGTAGTTCGTGCGCGCACAGTACGGCGCAGCATTGAACTGTAGAAGCTTGTAGAGGGGAGCCCCTGGAGCTCAACGATCGTGCTCTCACAGCACAAAGTCTGAGCTCATCATATGTGGATAGTATAGGTATACTAAAGTACGTATTTACAATCTTTGCAGTGCAAGCCTTTTGCCACTTTTGTGCATCTACATTAATATGTAATGTAGTAATACATTCCACTACGGTTCATGATAAAAAGTGTAAGTAATTTGTCATAATTATTGTTAGGTTGTCTATAAAATAGTGGTATCAGCATTACCATGCAAGTTGAGGTTTTGATATTTTTATTTACATTGGCTTAACCTCACATTTATAACGATGACTTTACATTCATGTCAGCAGCAACGCGACGTTACAATTTAATTTCATATCATAAATAAATAACTGTAAAGAATTCATAAGTTTTATGCTCGTAAATATTTCGTGTATACATATTTGTATGATGAAAATATGTTTAGATGACTGCTCATATTTAAGAGGTAGAAAACCATTGTATCGCTTTTGTTCTTGGATAATGAAACTTATTTGACAAAAATTTATTGACAGTTATTTTTACTGAGTAAATCAATGTAACTGCTGACATTTTATGTGCAGTAATCCGTAGTATCAATACTTTCAAAAAAGTATTTATTGTTTTTCACTCTTGTAATATGTTTTTTTCCCTATTACAATTTTTTTTTTTTTTCTTACACAATCTTTATTTTTTGCACATATCATTCCACCAAATATCAGATATGTACAAGTTTTGTTAAAACACTTGATTAACAAAATCCAAGATGAACAATCACAATCCAAATTCACAGGGCACTTTTACTTATAATATAAGTTCAGTTGGGAAACTTGGGTTCTCTGGTAAATCCTCATAAGTCTCACTCTTCAAAATATATTCTGTACACTTGTACAGCATCTCAGTAATACATAAATATGACTAATGAAACCGTTATCTTTAATTGTTATTTAGAGAAAACGTATAGTAACGACCACTTTTCACCAATTGTATCATCAAATGAGCTCAAACCTATCCCCCAATTGAATTTTGGTACAAGACAAGAGAAACTTTATGATACATCACAAGTTTCACAACTGGTTGGTACCGAGGAAGAAGCCCAGCCTATCGTCAAAAGAGCAAAAATTGTTGAACATCAGATTCATACTGCAGATCAACAAGAATCAAGTGAAAATTTTAATTGTTCGAATACACATGCAGGTGAGACATTTTAATACTAATAGAAGTATAAATAAGTAGAAAACCTCATGTGCATCCAGTTTTGTGCCAACAAAGGTTCAGATGATTATACACATGCAGATAGAAAAAACTGGCTTATACGGTGATTTTTAAGGTATTTATTTTTAGACCTAAATTCGGCCATTATATATGATATCAAGCAGAACTTACAGGGCAGGGATTTTAAAGTGAGAAATTAAGTAATGCACTTTTGAAAAGTGTAATTCATTACATTTTCTCTTTTCCAAATAGCGAAATCTCATGTTTACACTTTTTAAATTATAGTAAATCTTTTAAACATCTATTCTAAAAATAGTGGAGTGTGAAACTTCTGTATTGTATATTTTTAAAAAAGTAAAAATGATATTTTGCTATTTTAAAAAATGGGTAGATAGATGCTCACTTTCTACATCTAATTTTTACCCTTACATCTTTACAGTATTATGTAGTGTGTTTAATCTTAAAAAACTAAAAAATCAGTGGTTATGTAAGCCTTCCCACCAATAACTTATACAATAAATTATTACAATAAAAACATGATTTACAACACATACGGGGACAAAAACAACTATTCCTTTTCTGTAATTTCTTATTGACAAAATTGCATTCATGAATGAGTATGCGTGAGTGTGTATATAACACAGATTTCTGTAGATCTGTTAGTATATGTGTCTGTATGTATGTCTGTATAAACATACATGAATATTCAAATAAATACAAATTTACAGAAAGAAAAAATATATTTAAAGACGTGCGAGATTTCTACACTGTACAAAATAGTATTTTTCATCATTTGTTGCAATCCACAACTGGTCAACTAGCTTTAGCTGCATATTATTCGGATATTGCACCACATAAATTCTCGAAATTTGATAAATATATCCCTAAAGTTGCAGATTTACTAATAGATCACGAGTATTTGAATGGTCGTCATGAGTAAGTTCTTTTTTGTAAATGCATTGAGTAACTATCATTTTTGTATTATTTAGACCAGTAATAAATTGATATTCTGAACTATTAAAGCATTCACAGAGATCGATTTTTACAACTAAAAACAGAGCTTGTGCAATTATTTCCGTTGAGAGCACCTGAGGAATGGTACTCTTGTAGTACTACTGAAACCAGGGCAAAAAGTGCTTTATTTAACTCATATCGTCATTATAGACAAGATGCAATTGAACTGGGTATATTCCAGGGAACTGTGAAAAGTATTAAAATAAAAGGTACATAAATTTTATATAATCTTACATCTCGTTATTTTTTACTCTAAGATATTTTTTTTGTCAGAAAACACAAGGGCCGCAGCCGGGATTTTCATTAAGGGAGGTTTATTACTTATGTAAATACATATAAGCATACTACAGGTGTACATCCTGGGTTTTTTCGAACTCTAG
Organism: Copidosoma floridanum; assembly: GCF_000648655.2. The sequence goes on from NW_019379741.1 coordinate 1,468,426, forward strand.
ATAGATGTTTTATCCCCTAATTCCCCGGCTACGCCCCTGATTAGTATATATAATTATTTGACTACACGGTAGTTAGAATGCAATTGCCGCTTGAGTCCAAGTAAAAAGTTGTGTCTTGGGCATAAAGCGTAAATTTTAAACCATAACCGTAGGTTCCCATTATTATTTGTAACTTTTCCCCGTAGAACCTGTGGATGCTACAGTCATAACAAAATCATGGAATACTACCGAGATCGATGAAAATTTATTATTTAGGTGGGCTGCTACAATAGATGAGCGACGTCGTATTTACAGCCGTACAACAATCCAAGAAATTTATACTTTGTATCAATGTTTGTGTTTGCCTGATGGCCTGCAATTGGTATGACTCATTGAATGGAAAATTTCATAATATAAAAAAAAAACGTAGTTTGTATTTATGAATTTTTTTCTTTTTTTAATGACAGATATTGCAAGATTTCACAACAATTTACCCCACAAAAGATAAGATCTGTTCTGAAAAATGGAGTAATTTTGCAAATAAAATAGTGAAATTTGCCACAGACAATTCTAAAAATAATGAAATAAAGAAAATTGTAGAACTTGACTCGGTAACTAATGGTTTGTAATTTTTTTTTTTTTTTTTTTTTTTTTTTTTTTTTTTTTTTTTTTTTT
>NW_019379741.1:1509814-1530168 GCF_000648655.2 Copidosoma floridanum
TGATTCAAAATCTACACACGTAGTCTAGTGCCATTGCCCAATCCATCGAATACATCAAGTTTTTTATCAATATAACAATATCATTTTGTTTTATATTTAAAACATGTGGTGGTAAACCTACATGTATATTATTTGAATTTCTATAAAAAAAGTTATGTTTATAATTTTTTAAATACGATCACAACCTTTATTTTTTGCATAATCTATGCTGTGATAAGTATGTTCTTTTTTTTCAATAAAATTCAAAATTTAATTATTCTAAATGTACGAAAGTTTGTAATGCGTTGTTCGAAGTACTTTGTACAGGCAGCTATTTCTACCATCTCCGTAAATTTTTTTACAAACGTCATCAGTTGTGTATCTCTGTGAAATTTTTAAAGACTTTATGATTTTATTTCCAATATCAATTTACAATAATGAGAATTTCAAATCTGTACACCGCATTTTATTTGTCAATTTCAGAATTTCAAATGTGTTTATAAAAAGTGCTCTATCTCCTTCTTTATAAATATTATCAAAATATACTTCATGGTTATAATAGATGCACAACAATTAAGATTTATGTAGCAATTGTAATTGGTTAACAAAATGTATTGTGTGGTTCTACCACTGAATTATCAACGCAAACTTTTTCATTACAATTTCTTATTCTTTTTATGTTATTATTAGATCTATTGTCAGTTTTTTCAGTAATTTAGGTATCTTTTTTTTGTAAAAACAATATGTTTAGTACAGGTTTTAGGAAACTTTTGTGTATAATTTTTTTGATGGCTGGTAAGTCATTGACTACCTTTACCATGAGGTCCGTAAAGCATGTGTTTTACAACGACTTCTTGTAATTGTGAATCCATTAAAACTTCTGCTTAGATACGTTAGTCTATGTCTGTGGAAGTAAATAATTTATTTTTTGGATGCAATGTTATAATAGTGTGAGATGACGTAATATTTCTTTTTAATTCAATGGTATAAACGTAAGCAATAACTTTTCTAAAAATACTGTTTTTAGTTATGTTATCAAAACTTAATTTTAATTTCGTATCAAATAATCGAACAATTATATTCGGTATATCATTTGGAGTGGTACTGTTAGGGAAGTTTTTCCAAATTTGCTTTATTTCTTTCCACTTAGGGTAACACGTAACGGTAATAAAAACGTCAGGTCGTCCAAACTTTTGCATTATTGCCATTGCATCTTGACAATGTTTTTGCATTTTAAACCACTGATGTATGTTAAAGGTAAAAGAAAAATACTTCCAACTTAATTGTCTCAAAAATTTTTAGAGTTATTTAAGGCACTACACACTATACGATTTATTAAGCCTTGAAAACACTGAATCTTTATAATATTTTGGTTATTCCGAGAGAAGTTCATTCTGTTGCTTTCTATTATAATATACGCATGCAAAAAAAGTTGCATTAATCTTCCAGCATAAAGTATAAGACTAAAAATTTTACTATTTGGTTGATAAAGAGTTGTGTATAAGTAGTATTAAAACTCAATTCTTAAAATTTTTTAGTCACTGCAAGAGAAGCTTATTTCATTGCTTTCTAATATAATATATGCAAGCAAAAAAAGTTAATGCATTAATCTTTCAGCATAGGGAGTGGGACTAAAAATTTTAGTGGTTGGTCGATAAGAAGTTCAATATAAGTAATATTGTAGCAACGTAAAATTTTCTGCTTTTGTTTAAAATTTTTGTCCATCGCTTGTATACTCTATGCTACATCGCATTTTAAAAGTAATAAAGGGAAAACCATTGGATCGACATCCTGGGATAATTTATTGAAATATGTATGAGTTAATGTAATATCTGATAAATTCCTATGATATACACATAAGTCATAGTCTAAAATATTTTTTGACTTTCAAACAATTATCACTTTACTTTGGCTGTAGTAAGTTTGTTGTAACGACTATTTTCTCTTTAATTTTTTTGTTAATAGTTAATTTGTAGTTTTAAAGACCTTTAATATTTGCAATTTGATTTTCATACCTGTATTTTTTGTATTTGAATTTTGTTTTATTATTTAAGTTATCATTTTGATAAGGGTTTTCGATTAAATTGGGTTGAATTTTAAACGTTATTTTATAGACGTAAAATTACTATATATGTACGTATTTATGTAATTGACTGTAAGAAGGAACATCAGAATGGACTTTTAAGTTATTAATATTTTTTTTTTTTCACTTACGACACAAGCACTGAATGATGCAAAAAAAAGAATTTGTACAATATCTGATTAAATATTCAAAAACATTATCATCAAGAAACATTTACTTTAATTCATGGTTAAATTGACTTAAAGCAGGTAATGCTACTCTCCTATGTATGCAATAATAAAACTTATTTCTTTCTGCTTTTGAAAATTTTGCATAGCAAAATTTACAGTCAATACTCATTTTATTTAAATAGCATATAACTGTAAGTTTTTGTTCCTGGACTATTTTTTTTATCTACGTCCAAGTTTTTTTTTTGGGGAAATTTTTTTTTGTAAGAAATAGTTTGTGATCCCATTTTATCAGCAATGAAATAATAAATATATTTAAAAAACGTTGAAACATAAAAATAATGTTTGTATGAATATATATACTAGAAAGGCTTCGCTTTTCTTCGCGCTTTGAACTCCAGTCCCCCAAGAACAATTTAAAAATTAATAACTTAATAATTACATATCTACAAAATGATGAACTTGTTTACTAAAAAATCACTACTCAGTGTTACTCAGTTTGTTTTACTTTTTCTAATAATGTTCCTGATATTCCATAAAATAAACATAAAACATATAGTTTTGTATAGCAATATTTTTTTATGTAGTAAATACAACTTATGATCCCNCATAGTGATGACTACTGTTATTATTACCAAAAAAAAAGCAATATTAAAGTAAAGTAAGTTAGGCCGTTGAGAGTACTATAAGGAAAATTTAGATTTTCGTATTTAATAGTTACAAAAATTTTATAAATTTCAACGAAACTTTGAAATTTAACTTCTGTGCCAAAACCGTCATTCCTTTTCAACGAAGAGTGTTAATGTTCCTATGATAAATTTACATTGTTTATCGTTACTTGTAACATAAATTTACTTATTTTTTCATCGTAGATATTGCACTGAACTTTACATCCATCATCGTTATTCACGATGAATCTTAATATTTCAAAATCACTGTTTTTGGCTTTGTTCGTGTAGGTCTGTTTTAAAAAAATTTTATCAATTAAACCAACGATGGATCTGAAATGTAAATAACACGTGAAAACGCTATTTTATCATATCACTAAATGCTTACTAAATATAAAAAATACAAACGCAGATTTATCAGCAGCCATAAAGCATCAATTTAAATAGAATGTTGATAAAACAAAGTATTTTGTTTTTGTTTTTTGACTTAAGCTGGCACTTTCCTTTGTTTGAGGGCTGTCGGGCGGCGTAGACAAGCGGCTTATGGTCTGTGAAGACAGTAAACGGGCGTCCTTCTAAGATCAGCTCAAAAGCTTTGATGGTTGCGTATATCCCCAGGAGCTCCTTGTCGTATGCGGCTTAATTTTGTTCGGCCTTGGTGAGTTTCCTTGAAATAAAATCAAGTGGCCTCCAGACACCTTTTGGATGCTCCAGCTCTAAGGCTGCGCCGATCGCCGTGTCCAAGGCATCAGTCCTTAGGGCGATGGCAGTGTCCGGTCTGAGGAAAGTCGTCGTGGCTGCCTTGGCCAAGGCTTGTTTGCTAAGCTGGAAAGCTGCGTCAGCTTCTGGAGTCCAAGACAGCGGGGCCTTTTTTTTCTTTGGAGGAAGGTCCTTTAGTAGATTGTTGAGAAGTGCCAGTATGTTGACCACCCCAGGGATGCAACGCTTATAGAAGTTGAACATTCCCAGGAAACGGCGGAGCTCGGATGAGTCGTGAGGCTTCGGAAAATCCTCTACGGCCTGGACTTTGTGTTCTGGGGGGCGGACGCCGTCTGCTGAGACGACAAATCCCAGATAATCTACTTCGTCTTGACCAAGGACGCTCTTCAATGGGTTGATTCGTAGCCTCCTCTGACGTAGGACATCGAAGAGTTGACGCAAGTGCACCAGGTGTTTCTCATGACTCTCGGAGAAAACCAAAATATCATCCAAGTAACACCAAGCGAACGGAAGCTCGCGCACGACGTGATCCATGGTGCGCTGCAGAGAATGTGCGAAGTTGTGCAACCCCATAGATGGCCGTGTGAACTCGTACAGGCCAAATGGCGTGGATATCACAGTCTTCGGGATGTCTCTCTCGGTGATCTCCACTTGATAGAACGCTTTTCTCAGGTCAATGATGGAAAAAACCTTTCCTGTCACCTCCTGCAGGAGGTCCTCGATGACTGGAAGTGGGTACCGATCTGGTTTGGCACAGACATTCAGGCGCCTGTAGTCGCCGGTAACTCTCCAACCTCCTTGGGCCTTCTCAACTAGGTGTAGTGGGCTCGCTTAGAGGCTAGATGATGGTCGCATGACGCCCTGTTCCATCAGACGGCGAACTTCTTCCTTGGCAGTGAGTAAGCGCGGCCCAACCAGACGACGGGGGCGCTCTAAAACGGGAGGGCTCATCGTGTGGATGATTTGAAAGACTGGTAGATCAGGAAGATCGGCTGTGGTGGACTCTGGTGAGCAGATGTCTACAAATTCTGCTATCAAGGTTTGGTAACGCTGACCCATGGTACTACAAAGTAGCCATGGTAGGACAAGAAATTAGCCCCTATGATGGCGATGTCCGTGTCAGCGACGATGAAGGTCCACGTGGCCGGCCGACGGATGCTCAGAATAAGCGTTAGCGTGTGAGTCCCGTAGGTGGCAATGGGCGAGGCGTTCGCTGCCGTCAAAGTTAGTGGCTGGCGCAGACGCTCTCGGCCTTTCACCAGGGCCTTTGGTAAGAGGGAGACGATGGATCCGGAGTCGATGAGAAAACGTGTGCGGGTCTGGTGGTCGTACACATGCAGGCGGTTTTCCGAGGGACCTAGATTGCCCACCTCCAGCGTTTGAGGCAGAGCCGGTTTCCCGACGTCGAAACGAAAGAGCAGGGAGAGCGACATGCTCGTGCGTTGGTCCCGAACCTTTGATGGTACCAGCACCAATCAGGGTGATCTGCTGGCGTCTGAGACCGACTGCGTTGGCCCCTGCCTCGAGACCTGGAACGACCTCTCTGCTGTAGTCGGGGTTGCTGATTGTCGCTCACCAACTAAGTGAGCAGCTTCCTTAACTCGGCCATCTCCTGCGCCAAGCTACTCCCTGCGGCTGACACCGAACTGTGGCCGGAGTCCAAGGGGGACGGGGACGGCGTCGATGGAGGGCGGCTGGTGACCACGTGCACCTGGGGCAGGTTTTCGGTCAACTCGTCGGCCATGGCACTCAAGTCATCGAGCACAGCCATCTTTATTATCTGGAGCATGCACGTTATCTGTTGGATCGAACCACCTAATTTTCATAATTTCTTCGGTAACCTTATTTCCAGCGAGGGTTTTCATTTGACGCAGCAGTTGTGAAGGTTTCAAGTCAGCGAGCTGCAGACCCCCAAAAAGTTTACGAAGTTGAGTGTCAGCCAAGTCGGCAAAACGAGTAAGGATGGCCGTTTTCAAACCAGTGTACTGGTTTTATGCAGGCGGATTTGTGAGCACGTTGCTCAGTTCGGACATCGCTGGGCCCTCCAAGGCCGTGACGAGGTACTTGGCTCGGTCGGAGGTTATGTCGTTGGCTTCGAAAACGGCCTCGATTTGTACAAATCATGTGGCCAGCGACTTGGCCACAAAACGAGGAAGCTGGGGTTCGGGAGTCGTCATGGTGCGTGCTTGTTGTTGACCAGCGACTGTCGGTGTTGACGTATCCTGGGTTGACGGCGGCTGCACACTGTTTGCGGGCGTGGTCGTGGTCTGCTGTAGTTGTGTGGTACGTAGGTCTTGCTGAAGCCACGCCTCCTCCTTCTGTTGGAGTCAGCATGCGTGACGTTCTTCGTGTACCGACGACGTTTCCTCGCCAGCGTCGTCCAGGGTGGGAAAAGCTGACCCACCTACTCCAGCAACGTGCGCTTCTCCAGAGCAGTGTGGATGCAAATTGATCGCACTCATTGGAAAGCGTGGCGAGAATTTGTGTCGCTGCAGCGTGAGGTGTACAGCGTACGCAAACGGGCGCGAAAACTCTTACATTCGTGCCCGCGCACATATACAAAGTACTCGCGATACACTGTCGCACACAGAGAGCATGAGAGAAAGAGGGAGAGAGTCGTTAAGATGCGCTTACGAGGTTATGTTTCCAGCCTCATGGTGCACCGTAGAGTTTGCCGTGAAGACGCTCCACGTCGTGCGACCAGGAATAACCCGCACTCATTCGCGGGAGGGGGGTATGAAGGTGCGTGAACGTCACCTAATGCGATCGAGGCTCTCGAGCAAATCGCCGACCCAGGAGGGCAGCAAGCTCAAGCGCGAACTCAACGGCTGAGGGCAAATTAACCTGGACGACAGGTCGTGGGTAGGACGAGAGAATGAAGATTGAACACAAGGAGCCGGCGAGCTAACTCGGTCCCAGCCACTTGCCTTTTTGTTTGTTCGCAACGCTAAGTATCTCACTTTTTTTTTCACTAAACAAAGGCACTGCAATGCTTACCTCGTGATGAGTATCCTCGCAGGATCGCCACTTTGGGGATTGTGACACTATGAGCTTACCCCGGGCTCAAGGATGACAGAGGTGCGAAGCAGGTAAACACAGTGACAAGACAGCGAGTAAAAGGATTTAGATTTATTGAATACAGCAACGTTTACTTGAACAAAAAAAAGGAGCTTTCGAGAAACGGTCGTAACTTGGATCGCAGCAGACTGGCGCGTGCCGTGGTCTATGCTGGTCGGCTCGAGATCCATGAGTGAGCGACGTGGACCGCACTCGCCACCTAAAGGTGGGCGCTCCAAAGAGCTTTTTTTCCTGATGATGGCACGCTCTACCATTGTGCTCGTGGGATGAGCTGTTGTTTCCTGTGCGTTTTTTGTTTTGCACTTTGGCTAGCGGAAACCGCCACATACATAAATTATAGATATGTTATGTACGTTTCTACGCTACGACTAAACACTGAATTAATGTGCTTGCTCAAGCTGAGGTATAGGTATGGAGAAAACAGAAAAAAACAAAAGCTGTACCTTTACTATATAAAGGCAAAGTATACGTATGTATTTTGTTTACACACATACGTGTTGCACGTCCCGGTCATTACATGCATATTCATACGTATACATGTATGTAAGAAAACGTGCATGAAGTATAAATATGTGTATTATGAAAATCTTACTTTTAAAGAAAAAGAAATATCCATATGTCTATCGTTTAACTTTATCTTGATCAGGAAAAGAGGAGTATTTTACTTTTATGGTAGCGAGAATTTGAAAAAATTGGTCAGATAAGTACTATGATTACAACAAAAATCTATTTTACATTATGATATCATATCAAATGCATGAATAAAAAATTTAAATTAAAGGAATGTTTGTCCCGCGTAACTAATCAAAAGTACCATTTTTGGGGCAGTATTGTCAAAATTCTTATTTCGTTCTGCATCACACGACACACAATTCGTACATATATAAATATATATATCATAACAAACATAAAAGTACTTAGGATTCGTTAATAACATGTGACACAAGTACATGTTTTTTATGCACGCGTGTGCTCAAATACGTACTAATAAAAAAATTTGTACCATTTCAATATCTGATTCTTAAAGACCTATTGAAGTGAGGTGTCATCTAATTTTCTTAGTTTGTACTATACCAAGTTTCATGAGATTTAAGTTGAAAGTTTTACTGTAGCCGGGGGTCCCAAAACCCACACCTGGTTTTTTTTAAATGTTAAATTATTCCTCTAACTAGTATTATATAATTTATACTATACTATTGATAAGTTACACGTTACAAAAGTTTTGTACAAACAGTACTTTTCTTTGTTGTATTTCATTTAGATACATAAGCCTTTATTACTTAATATTCACTGGATCCTTCTAAAAAAATTGTGTCTATTTTAGTAACTTTTCAAAATTAACATTAGAATGAGCTTACTTTCTCAATTTTGTTTCTAAATTAAAAAAAAACGATATAATGTTAACTAAAAAATTAAATAAAAAGGCGTTCTTAAAACGTTGACGTAGTATGAGTTCTGTATTATACTTACTTTCCTTTGTTCATTAGGCTCATATTTTTTTCAAGTAAATAATTTCGTGAAAATTTTTTGCAACATTCTGACCATATGTTAAATTTTTTCAGGCTTTGTACAAAAATGTTACAATGTAAATGTGTTTGTGTCTCAAATATTTTGTAACCTTAATTATAATTAATTACTTTATTATTAATATGATTCCTTCCTTATAAAAAATGATTTCTTTGACAACTTATAAGGCAATTAATTATATGCAAATGTATTGCATGCATTAGAGCAGACAGAACGACTTCTTCTCTCTTGGTGATCAATTGCAAAATTATATACCGTTGTTGATTTTACAATAAGTACAGCATTTACTTTGATCGAAAGAGGGTCATAATCGTTTCTCCTGTACTTCCTTCGTTTTTGTGTCAATTGTCTTACAGTTCAGGTCCCTATTTAAAGGTTTTACAACTTTTCCAACTTATTTTGCTTTTTTTTTACAATGAGTACTAAAAAGGATTTGATAACATTTTACTTTCTCCAAAGAGAGATTTTTTTTACATTAGTTTAGAATTAAAATCATTATTGGTAATTAGTTTGGAGAAAAATTTATTTCACTCATACCATCAGTACCCATTACCAGTCCCATTACTAATCGGCATGGAACAGTTTCTAATTGATTCAAAATCTACACACCTTGCGATCTGTTAAACTCGTTCAAGACAGTCATTACTGCATTTATATTTTGTTTTGGATTTAACTAAGCAAGTTCGTTTCAAATCCAAGAAGAGTGACAAATATACTGAGTATTTTGAGAACTTGTGTTGATACACGTACACAGGTGAGAATGATTGTTTTAAGATCTATGCTGAGCATCAATAATATCTGCTATAAAAATTAATTTTTGCTAGATGTTTAATACCAAGACTCAGAAAGTAAAATGGTTTAAATAAGCATGGACTTTACTTTTAGGATATAAGGAAGAACCAAAAAGAACTGTTGATGCAGAATGTGTTAGAACAATGAATGTTTATTTTGATCAGCGAATGAGAGTTAATAAAGTAGATTATAAAGTCTTATCGTCAATATCTATGTTACAACGTGTAGCCAATCTAACCCAATGTGTTACAAGATACATACTTGAACACATACTTATTTTGATTTTTTTGTTGAAATCACCCTGGTGGCAAAAAAATAATTTGTATACTTTTAAACGATACGTACTAATATTATATTATGTTTAATAGTTTAATCAAAAAATAATTCATTTAAATGTTACTTTAAAGTAAGGTTAATAGTGTTGATAATTAGAATGCATGGAAAAAATCTGTTCACAATGACATTTAGTCAATAACTACTTATTTCATACATTACCTATAGCGATGTATACTAAAACACTTGACAGCGTTTGAACTATCTATCCTTACTTATCTCAGTTTCATTTGTATATTTTAAATAAATGATGTTAGAATTATGCCTGTTATTTTATGTTTTATTTGTAATACCATTATTTATTTACTGCTAATTTACTGGTTTATTTTTTAATATTGTAGTAAGCATTTTTCATTATAAAATTATTTACAGACGTGCATATTTTTCAAGAAAACATATTTCATTAGCAGGTTCTCTTTGTATCAATAAATTTCAATCAAATTTTTGTTTATCTGTTAGTTTTATAATAAATAAATGAGGGTCCATAAACATTTTTTTTCTTGCTACAAAATTTATTTAAGCAAAGTGTAACTTGATTTGTATGTGATTTTCATTATTAGCTTCTTAATGAAAAGTTTTATATTTTAAGTGCACAGTGCTTTTGATAAAACTTTATGTACTTGTATATAATTTTACTCTATTGACGACAAAATGGTACTATGGGAAATTTTCTTTTTTTCCTTTTAGGTATAAAATAGGATATATTACACGCAACTAGAAATGAGTCTGTGAGCGTATGTTACACTAAAAATTTAGTTTGTTCTTAGGTGTATACGATTGTATTAACGGATATAATTCAATTTTATGAAATGACATTTTATAAATAACAGTTCAGAAAAAGTGCTACAAAGTCAAAAAACCCCAAAATCCTGATTTTTTTAAAAGTTTGTAGTCCTCATAAAAATTAGTAGGCTGACTGATTTGTCAACTTTAAATAAAGGATAATTTTCTGTTGTTTGACTTTTTACACATAGTCTAGATAAAATGTTCTTCTCTGAAGCAATGTTACAAAAAATAATTCTGGAATAAACTTTTTCAGTTTTGAATTTTTCCCAGCAAATTCGGTTCAACCAAACTAAAAAATGTGTTTCGATGTCTAAATGAGGTCCGTGTATTAAGAAAAAAAAAGGCATTTAATTACAAAGTTGTTAAATATAGTCTTAGATGTTGACGGTTGAAACGCCTAAGCAGGCATAAATACATAAGTAAAAAACATTTAAAACTGCACTTTTGTACAGGTGGAAAACTTTGCATTAACAGATTACATTAGAATTTTTTATGAAATTATTTTTTAATTGAGGGTTCACAGAAAATTTTTTTTTTGTTAAATAATTAATGCTAGAACGTAGGTTATTTGAAAGATCCTTAAACTTTCGATGACTTATAACCTCAAGCAAAATGATTTTTTGTTTATAACATATATAAGTTTTTTCTATTTTATTATTCAATAATTTACATAAATGAGTACTCCAGCCTATTCTTATTCAATCTTACGATTTATGTAAGCGATTGTATTTTTAACAAATTGAGCCGGGGGTCCCAAAACCCACACCTGGTTTTTTTTAAATGTTAAATTATTCCTCTAACTAGTATTATATAATTTATACTATACTATTGATAAGTTACACGTTACAAAAGTTTTGTACAAACAGTACTTTTCTTTGTTGTATTTCATTTAGATACATAAGCCTTTATTACTTAATATTCACTGGATCCTTCTAAAAAAATTGTGTCTATTTTAGTAACTTTTCAAAATTAACATTAGAATGAGCTTACTTTCTCAATTTTGTTTCTAAATTAAAAAAAAACGATATAATGTTAACTAAAAAATTAAATAAAAAGGCGTTCTTAAAACGTTGACGTAGTATGAGTTCTGTATTATACTTACTTTCCTTTGTTCATTAGGCTCATATTTTTTTCAAGTAAATAATTTCGTGAAAATTTTTTGCAACATTCTGACCATATGTTAAATTTTTTCAGGCTTTGTACAAAAATGTTACAATGTAAATGTGTTTGTGTCTCAAATATTTTGTAACCTTAATTATAATTAATTACTTTATTATTAATATGATTCCTTCCTTATAAAAAATGATTTCTTTGACAACTTATAAGGCAATTAATTATATGCAAATGTATTGCATGCATTAGAGCAGACAGAACGACTTCTTCTCTCTTGGTGATCAATTGCAAAATTATATACCGTTGTTGATTTTACAATAAGTACAGCATTTACTTTGATCGAAAGAGGGTCATAATCGTTTCTCCTGTACTTCCTTCGTTTTTGTGTCAATTGTCTTACAGTTCAGGTCCCTATTTAAAGGTTTTACAACTTTTCCAACTTATTTTGCTTTTTTTTTACAATGAGTACTAAAAAGGATTTGATAACATTTTACTTTCTCCAAAGAGAGATTTTTTTTACATTAGTTTAGAATTAAAATCATTATTGGTAATTAGTTTGGAGAAAAATTTATTTCACTCATACCATCAGTACCCATTACCAGTCCCATTACTAATCGGCATGGAACAGTTTCTAATTGATTCAAAATCTACACACCTTGCGATCTGTTAAACTCGTTCAAGACAGTCATTACTGCATTTATATTTTGTTTTGGATTTAACTAAGCAAGTTCGTTTCAAATCCAAGAAGAGTGACAAATATACTGAGTATTTTGAGAACTTGTGTTGATACACGTACACAGGTGAGAATGATTGTTTTAAGATCTATGCTGAGCATCAATAATATCTGCTATAAAAATTAATTTTTGCTAGATGTTTAATACCAAGACTCAGAAAGTAAAATGGTTTAAATAAGCATGGACTTTACTTTTAGGATATAAGGAAGAACCAAAAAGAACTGTTGATGCAGAATGTGTTAGAACAATGAATGTTTATTTTGATCAGCGAATGAGAGTTAATAAAGTAGATTATAAAGTCTTATCGTCAATATCTATGTTACAACGTGTAGCCAATCTAACCCAATGTGTTACAAGATACATACTTGAACACATACTTATTTTGATTTTTTTGTTGAAATCACCCTGGTGGCAAAAAAATAATTTGTATACTTTTAAACGATACGTACTAATATTATATTATGTTTAATAGTTTAATCAAAAAATAATTCATTTAAATGTTACTTTAAAGTAAGGTTAATAGTGTTGATAATTAGAATGCATGGAAAAAATCTGTTCACAATGACATTTAGTCAATAACTACTTATTTCATACATTACCTATAGCGATGTATACTAAAACACTTGACAGCGTTTGAACTATCTATCCTTACTTATCTCAGTTTCATTTGTATATTTTAAATAAATGATGTTAGAATTATGCCTGTTATTTTATGTTTTATTTGTAATACCATTATTTATTTACTGCTAATTTACTGGTTTATTTTTTAATATTGTAGTAAGCATTTTTCATTATAAAATTATTTACAGACGTGCATATTTTTCAAGAAAACATATTTCATTAGCAGGTTCTCTTTGTATCAATAAATTTCAATCAAATTTTTGTTTATCTGTTAGTTTTATAATAAATAAATGAGGGTCCATAAACATTTTTTTTCTTGCTACAAAATTTATTTAAGCAAAGTGTAACTTGATTTGTATGTGATTTTCATTATTAGCTTCTTAATGAAAAGTTTTATATTTTAAGTGCACAGTGCTTTTGATAAAACTTTATGTACTTGTATATAATTTTACTCTATTGACGACAAAATGGTACTATGGGAAATTTTCTTTTTTTCCTTTTAGGTATAAAATAGGATATATTACACGCAACTAGAAATGAGTCTGTGAGCGTATGTTACACTAAAAATTTAGTTTGTTCTTAGGTGTATACGATTGTATTAACGGATATAATTCAATTTTATGAAATGACATTTTATAAATAACAGTTCAGAAAAAGTGCTACAAAGTCAAAAAACCCCAAAATCCTGATTTTTTTAAAAGTTTGTAGTCCTCATAAAAATTAGTAGGCTGACTGATTTGTCAACTTTAAATAAAGGATAATTTTCTGTTGTTTGACTTTTTACACATAGTCTAGATAAAATGTTCTTCTCTGAAGCAATGTTACAAAAAATAATTCTGGAATAAACTTTTTCAGTTTTGAATTTTTCCCAGCAAATTCGGTTCAACCAAACTAAAAAATGTGTTTCGATGTCTAAATGAGGTCCGTGTATTAAGAAAAAAAAAGGCATTTAATTACAAAGTTGTTAAATATAGTCTTAGATGTTGACGGTTGAAACGCCTAAGCAGGCATAAATACATAAGTAAAAAACATTTAAAACTGCACTTTTGTACAGGTGGAAAACTTTGCATTAACAGATTACATTAGAATTTTTTATGAAATTATTTTTTAATTGAGGGTTCACAGAAAATTTTTTTTTTGTTAAATAATTAATGCTAGAACGTAGGTTATTTGAAAGATCCTTAAACTTTCGATGACTTATAACCTCAAGCAAAATGATTTTTTGTTTATAACATATATAAGTTTTTTCTATTTTATTATTCAATAATTTACATAAATGAGTACTCCAGCCTATTCTTATTCAATCTTACGATTTATGTAAGCGATTGTATTTTTAACAAATTGTATTACTCGTCATGTTTTTTTCAACATATTTATATTTGGTGAANCATAAATGAGTACTCCAGCCTATTCTTATTCAATCTTACGATTTATGTAAGCGATTGTATTTTTAACAAATTGTATTACTCGTCATGTTTTTTTCAACATATTTATATTGGGTGAAAAAAATTTGTAAAATCAAATAGTTTTTTAACATAATTTTTCTTTATCGATAAAAAAAGGCGTAATGCCAGTACGGATGGACTACAATACGTCCAGTTTTACGTACAGCTGCTCAACATGTTTTTAATACTTAATTGCAATCTGAAATAAAAAATGACAATAAAAAAAAACGTAAATATTTAACCTTAAGTGGTCTTTAAGGTATTATTAGATGTTGATACGTCCCTCACTTTACCCTGGCAGCTGGAATAAAAATATACGATTATTGTTAGTCAAATTTCATAGTAGTTTTTCTTGATGAAGTGGAATTCTTTTTTAGATATTCTACAGCAACTTAAAACGTACTAAGGGGTTTTTAAAGAATTTGGTTTATTTCAAACCTTAATTATGGCTTTTTTTTAATAGTTACAGTTGTCAATACAGAGGTTAAAAACGTACTTATTGACCATGGATTTCAATTTTATCCATTTAACAAATACTTCGATAAGTGTGTTGAGCCTCCATAAGAAGTTCAATACGACAATGGTTACTTATTCTTGAAGTAAAAAATAGTTCTTAAGTGTTCAAAGGAGTTACATTAGAGTGATGTATTTATAGTTATGAAGAGAGCATTTGAAGTGTATGAAAGTATTATAAGCTTTGTTTAGTAGTAAGCAAAAAAATTTCTTACAGGGCCTTACAAAAACCTATTTACATAGTTTCTTTAAGGAACTTAATTTTATATTGACACATTTATTTCTGATAGATATTTGTTATCAAACTCATTGTTATTTTTCTGCGCGTGTATAGAAAGAAGTTGACTATGACAAGATGAATGAGTGTAACTGTGTCACTTTACTTTATACAAATGAAAAAACACAAGCCAAAGGAGATGCATGTTTCATGTACCACCATTAAGGTAGTTGTACAGGTACCGCAAGAGTCATGAAACTTTTTGATTTGTGTAGTAGAACGATCTGGCAACGTCGCTTTGCGGTCATGTGTGTGTGCCTGTAAGTGTGTGTTCAGAGCATCATAGAAGGAGCACTTCGTTGATCAGCTGTAGCAAAAGGAGAAGCGTGTGTATCTTTTTTTTAGTTAATAAAATAGTCATGCCCAAAGAAAAAAATAAGAAGTTTTTTTGGAAAGGTGTAAGGGTAAGCGAGAAAGTATATAATGCACGAGTAACTAAAAATAATAAAGTTAAAAATAGGCTATTTAATTATTTAAAAAATAAATATTAAATATTTATTACATAAATATTAATTTATAACATGTTTATTTCATTTTTAAGTAATATATGGCAATAAAATTGTTTTGATGTTCTTTGTATATCAGTTCGTTTTATTATTTATATATTTATTTATCATATTTATTTAAAATATACGTCCTATAACAATAATTGAAAATCTATAAGAGAGATTGCAGTAATCAGGATTTACGAGCAATCATATGTACCTATTTACCTTTCAAACCGCGCGCGTAATATCAGATTATGCGGCGTTGCCATATTTTCAAATAGCGTCTCACAAATGCACGTTCTTCACGCTTTACTATTTAATTACTTTTCTCACAAGTACCCTTGGAAGGTTTTGAAAGCGAATATATAATTGTCATTTAATTATCTTTCTACTGTCCAAAGGGCATCAGAACCTATCCTATATTAGCAACGATATGAATGATAATATACAGACAGCTCCGCGGTTTCCCATAAGACGCCATGTTGAATTGGCATGTAAACAAAAACTCAAGGCATGCAAATAATTATGAATATCTCCCTTTATAGGTACCCTCGGGTCACAAAAATTTAGATTTCTTATTTTTATGCATTAATCTACCATCCTGCAAAATATCATAATTTTCTATCCTATATTTCAATTTGCTGTACAACTACCTTAAACGCTATTAGTTCATTCACAAATTATAAATCTTACAGGATGCCTGTAATGGTCTTTCTAAGTGTAATAGTACCAGCAACAGATGATTTACACCTTTCAATGTTACTTAACATAAAAATTAAGTGTTTTTTTGTATAGTGTTTTTAAATCTGTATTCCTTGATATAACTGTATTAATACAAGTGATTTAAGCAAATGAGCGAAGTCAAAAAGTCTTTTATTTTTATTTAAGGGAGAGATCTTCTGAGACTACCAATTTTTAATACAGCGATTAAAAAATGTGATAATGTGCTGAGACCGCAAGGATATGATGTGTTTAAAATTATAACTGAGAGGAACCCAAAAATGTTTGATCAAATTATTAATTCGTTTGTTGGGATTGCTGCTATACAAGTAAGATAAACCAACGCTCCAGTACATTAAAATTTTTTAAGCCTAAAATGTTGTTATCTCAGTACAATGATGACGATACTCTAAAAATTATAATTAATATCATTTTTTTCAGATTGGTTTAGTTGATGTTCTAAGAGCTGTAGGCTTAGAACCAGACTATATTATCGGTCACTCTGTTGGTGAGCTAGGATGTGCCTATGCAGATGGATGTTTTACTGCTGAGCAAATGATAATGGCTGCCTTATCTCGTGGCTTAGCATCAACTGAATCTAAACTAGAAAAAGGTTCAATGGCTGCAGTTGGTCTAGGATATGCAGATATGAAGCCTCTTTGTCCTTCAGATATTGACATTGCTTGCCATAATGGTCCTGAAAGCTCAACTATAAGTGGTCCTGCAGAAAGTACGAAGAAATTTGTGGCCAGTCTTACGGTAAATATCCAAAAAATTTAAGTCTCTAAATATACTTACTAAAACACAATTTTTTTATACAATTAATTACACTTCTCATCTCAGTAACAGTGGTCTCACTTTATTTTAACCGAATCAGCATAAAAGTAGTTAAGCCATACAAGCATGTTAAGTACCTGATAAATAATTAGTATGCTTATGGTAAAAGTACAACCCATTAGAAATTTCTATATTTATTTTATATAAATATTAAGCTTCCTATAGGTTTAATATAATTTTTATTTAAATGCATGTGAAAACATTTTTTAATAATAAGAAAGGAAGACTTTTAAGCATACCTTGCCTAGTTAAGCAAAATAATATACAGACTGTTAAATAACTTGCAAGGCTATCTTAGCTTTAGCCGTATAATTACATTATCTTACTCATTATCAAGTTAAGTGAAGAGTTAAATTGATCTGCATGATCAAAAAAAAAATTTTTTTTTTAATTCAAACAAGCAATGCATTTTTGCCCCTTATATTGTCAGTCTTGAGTTGTACCTGATAGAACATTAGGCATAAGAGCTTTTATAATGAGTTTGTTCACTAAAAAACTTTTAATCCAAATGTGTCACAGCAACAAATCATAAAAATTTTTATTGCACACGTGCATTGGTAATCCCTTGTGAAAGTCATGTTTACACAAAAATTGTAGTTCCATGTACATGCAAAACAAGAGTGGGTAACTGTAAAAAATTTAAATTTTTCATAAAAATATTTTGTGTGACTTTATTATTAGTATAACAAGCAATAGTATGTATTATTAAAGGCTATAGGCTGATAACTATAGTGGATATCCCCTGTCAGTTAATGGCTTTGTGACTGGTACCATTTGATACGAGATAAGTAAAACTCTTAAAGCTAAGTTTTTAGCTACCTGTTGGATGCACAGCTGACATTTATTATCAACAATTATTAGAAGCCTTTAAAGATATTTTTTTACGATTCCATAGTTGATTTTAGAATATTTCAAACATCAGATGCTAAAAAGTTTAATTAACTCATTTTTTCGACGTTATGTACGGTTTAAATGGGTAAGATGCATTTTCAAAACGATTTAGTGGTTTTTTTCAATACATTTTTAATACTGTTTATAATTCTGTTCTTAGTATTTTAGTTCTTATGAAAGTACACGCTGAGAAACTCAACCATAGCATTATTTTCAAGTCATAATGATTTTTGGAGTTATACTTTTATAGGCACGTTCTGCCCTACGGAGTGAATCAATGATTTTAGATTGGTAACCTTGAGAAAAAGTGTAACGGAAATAGATTTCGCTTTGATTCTCCCCCTTCGCCCCGCCCCTCTTGAGGTACTTACGGTACCCAGTACTATACCACACAACGTCAATATCACCATACCACACAACATTATCCCACCTTACCAGACCACATATTTTGAATTTCTCTTATTTTTCCTATGAACCAATTTAAAAAAAAGAAAAAAAAAGTTTTTTAAGAAATTTAAGCTCCTGTCTTAAGCTCCTATGAGTAGAGACGTTAGACCCCAGTGCTTGTTTTGTAATACGTATAAATATTTACTAGTATGAAAAAGTACACGTTTGTTAACCGTACTTAACATAAAAGAACTAATTTCGTATTGAATTAAGTTATTAAGACTTGTTCAAAAGCATTATTGGTATGGAAGAATCGTACCTGAGCTGAAAATAGGTAATCGATTAACTTACGGGGATTCACTGTGCAAATTTAAAAAATTATAGCAGGATAATAAAAAGTTAAAAAAAAAACATCGATAAAGGCTACTCAAACATGTTAAAAATGAATGTTACCAGTTAGCAACCGTACATAACCTTAAAAAACTGCGTTTTTGAAGTTTTCCGGTTCGTCCTGTATAAAATATTGCAGAGTTAACTACAGAATCATGAAGAACAGCAGAGAAAACATTTTAAGAAGCTACCAAAAATTGAAAGCATTGTATATCATCTATAAACAACTGTATGTAACCTTAAAAAACAACATTTCTTTAAATTTTTGGTACGTGTCACTAAAAACATCGCAAATAAATTATGAAGATTTGTTAGCTGTGTAAAAAGCAACTTTTTTGAATTTCTTAAAATTTTTTTAGTACAAACTAAAGCATGGAGGAAAAATTAAAAATAAAATAATCTTTGACATTACTGCGTATGCGCATCCAATAAAAGGCTGAAAATTAATCTTCAACAGCCTTTTCCCTATCTTTCATTTAATGATACCCAAGATAAAGCCATTCTCAGACAGAAAAGATTCACTGTAGTAACCGGCCTGTAGCCTTATAGGCCAATTTATAGATAAAGGTACTGCTCTAAGCACTATTAGTCCATTATCTACTTTTATGATAACAAATAACTCTTTCAATAAATTTTGGAAAACTGGAAATTGTTATGTTATTAAGACTATATTCATTTAAATGTTACTTTAAAGTAAGGTTAATAGTGTTGATAATTAGAATGCATGGAAAAAATCTGTTCACAATGACATTTAGTCAATAACTACTTATTTCATACATTACCTATAGCGATGTATACTAAAACACTTGACAGCGTTTGAACTATCTATCCTTACTTATCTCAGTTTCATTTGTATATTTTAAATAAATGATGTTAGAATTATGCCTGTTATTTTATGTTTTATTTGTAATACCATTATTTATTTACTGCTAATTTACTGGTTTATTTTTTAATATTGTAGTAAGCATTTTTCATTATAAAATTATTTACAGACGTGCATATTTTTCAAGAAAACATATTTCATTAGCAGGTTCTCTTTGTATCAATAAATTTCAATCAAATTTTTGTTTATCTGTTAGTTTTATAATAAATAAATGAGGGTCCATAAACATTTTTTTTCTTGCTACAAAATTTATTTAAGCAAAGTGTAACTTGATTTGTATGTGATTTTCATTATTAGCTTCTTAATGAAAAGTTTTATATTTTAAGTGCACAGTGCTTTTGATAAAACTTTATGTACTTGTATATAATTTTACTCTATTGACGACAAAATGGTACTATGGGAAATTTTCTTTTTTTCCTTTTAGGTATAAAATAGGATATATTACACGCAACTAGAAATGAGTCTGTGAGCGTATGTTACACTAAAAATTTAGTTTGTTCTTAGGTGTATACGATTGTATTAACGGATATAATTCAATTTTATGAAATGACATTTTATAAATAACAGTTCAGAAAAAGTGCTACAAAGTCAAAAAACCCCAAAATCCTGATTTTTTTAAAAGTTTGTAGTCCTCATAAAAATTAGTAGGCTGACTGATTTGTCAACTTTAAATAAAGGATAATTTTCTGTTGTTTGACTTTTTACACATAGTCTAGATAAAATGTTCTTCTCTGAAGCAATGTTACAAAAAATAATTCTGGAATAAACTTTTTCAGTTTTGAATTTTTCCCAGCAAATTCGGTTCAACCAAACTAAAAAATGTGTTTCGATGTCTAAATGAGGTCCGTGTATTAAGAAAAAAAAAGGCATTTAATTACAAAGTTGTTAAATATAGTCTTAGATGTTGACGGTTGAAACGCCT
>NW_019379742.1:13826-30827 GCF_000648655.2 Copidosoma floridanum
GAAAAAAAAAGTACTTTTTTCGGAGTCCGATTTCGGCATCAAAAATTAAAAATTTTACTTACCACAAATATTGCATGATAGAATAAGTCTAGACGAAGAGATTAAGCCTTGAATAATCGCTCCAGCATTATTTCCTGACGTCTATTGAAGTTTTTATGGAAGGTGTTTTTTTTTCGAAAAAATGCGATATTTCGAAAAATTTCTAGTATTTTTTGCTAAAAAAACAACTGAAGATTTGTGAACCAAAAACTCATAATTTGACTGAATAACAACTTTAAAATCTCAAAAGAAAGAAAGTTATTAACAAATTAAAAAAAGACGATTTTCTATGGTTTTTTAAAGTTTTCTCAGCAACTACGCATTCAAATTATATCTAACGTGCGTCAATCGATAGGTTTTTTTAAGATCTAAAACTTTGTCTTTTAACTTTTCGGCATTGGAGGTCAACTTTTTTTTCAAACGCGAAAAAAGTGATTTTTGGACTTTCATGAATTTTTTAGGTTAACTTAGCCAGTGAATAACCAAAAAAACAAAACGCTATGTTTCTTGAATCATTTTCTTCTATATAAACGTATTTTTTGTTTTCTGCTAACACTAATGTTTTTTTTTTTGTAGATTAATTGGCCTAAATACAGTATTCCACCTGGCACTCACCATGATACGTGCATGCCTGCGCTAGACTACACCCCACTATCTTCAAGTGCATATCGTTTGTTAAGCTTTGTAGGCCCTAACTTAGAATTGACATATCTGTAGCATAAGGGTTGAGCTTTAGTGTAATGCTAGTAAAAAAAATATAAAAAGGAAAAAAAAAATAACGTACTTTGAGAGAAATCAGACTAAATTTGCAAATTGATTGCAGCAAGGAAAAAATTTTCAAATAAAAACTGATGAGTTCAAAAAAACTCTTTTCATGCGAAATAGGTGCTGTGCACGCCATATGTTCCACTGGGCTTGGATGCACCCAAATGTAGTCTAACTGTTAAGGTAGGTAATTTAAGTCACTTTAGGACTCCCTATGATAACAATTTATGGATCCAAGCTAACTCAACAACCTGTAATCCTAATTTATCACACATAAATTATTAAAAAAACAACAAAGACAATTTGTGTGTATTAAAGAACTATTTAAAAATAATACAGTAACTTGCAAAATAATCTTTCGATAATTTTTGTAAGAAATATGTAATAATTGACTGTATAAATTGTGCAAAATTGCACTGTTGCTCAATCAATGTCATTTGAAATATTAGACTTAGTTTATTTATAAAAAAGGGGCATAAAAAAAATTAAGATGTCTGAATAAGCCTTGTTACAAAATAATTTATCCAAGCATAATGTTAGAAATGGAGCAATTTAATCTATATCGTGAGCTTCGAAAAAAAGCACTCAAGATGCTATAACGTAATTCATTGGAAGAAAGCATCATAGACTATAAATCTCAAAAGTAATGCATTAAAAAAAAAAGTTTTCGTTTGATACAATAAGGAACTAGTTATCCAAATTATTTTAGTATTCATTTATTAATTTAGTGTGATTATTCTCTTCGGGCAGCGATTTGGAATAGCACGACCTACATAGAAAAAGATGTCGATAGGTACTCTTAAGAAAACAGCCTTATACGAAACCATAAATTTTTTACTATTATGTATAAGACTATGTCATAGACTAAATTTACAGTTATGGTAATGATGATATTTCTCGCCCTCCATTTTTGTATGAATTAATAATATTTTTAGTTGATCTATTGAGGCGAACTTTGAAAATAAATAACACACACACCACGTATTTTTTAAACACAGCAACGTTTCATCGACTGGAGTGTCAACCTCTTTAAGCTTTGTCAATAAATTCAAAAGAAAATCAGTACAAACCAACAAATAATAGACATAAAGTACAAGCGATATAAATACCTTAATTACAAACACTGAAGGGAAAGATTCAGTCTTCTAATTCTTTTTATGCTCTCTTCTCCTCTCTCTGCTTCACCTATGTGTTTTACGGGACAGTCATTGCACGAAATTTCACATACCACGTTGAAAATTCGTTTTCATTTAGGTACTGTAATTGTTTATAAACTTCTTTCTGCAATTTTTGTAAAGGATTCCTCTTTATTTGTGCATATGTGGTTGTATCGCGATTTAGCTGAGTCATTTTTAAAGTACAAACATAAGAATGTTCAGATTACACAAATAGATACACAATCGGTGAAGGCTTACGGCCTTCCAAAAATATATAAAGAGGGTACTCCATTAAGACCTATTATCTCTTTAACTTATAGTCCAACGTAGCAGCTTGCAAAATAACTTTATGATAATTTAAAACACTGCATACCAAAATCAACACACAATTTAAACAATAGTGCAGATTTGATTAACAGTATTAAAACAGTAAAAATATCGGTAGATTATGTGTTGGTGTCGTTAGATGTTGTGTCTTTGTTTACAAATGTTCCATGCGATCTTGTAATTGAGAGTCTCGAGAGACCTGCACACTATATTCTTCGAGGCTCAAAATTTCCTTTTACTGAAATTATTAATATAACGAAATTCTTATTTGAAAATACGTTTTTTACTTTTAATAACAAAATGTAAAATCAGATATTTGGCATACCTATCGGGTTTCCGATTTCTCCTCTTTTTGCGAACTTGGTGCTCGATGATTACGTCAAGTTTTGTTGGAAAAATCTAAAAAATAAATATGGCATTCAGCCACTCTTTTTCTTTGCATATGTTGATGACTAAATAGTTGGTATAAGAAAAGACACTGTAGAAATTATTCTTCAAACCCTTAATGATTATAACAATCATTTACAATTTACTCATTAAATGGAAATTAATAGCCAGATTAATTTTTTAGATATTACACTATTTACACAGAACAATAGATTGAAAACAGATTGGTTCCGTAAAGAAACATCTGGAAAAAGACTTTTAACTTTTACGTCAGCCCATACGAAGCAACAGAAAATAAATATCATATATAACTTAGTAGATAGGGCCATAAAACTGTTAGATCGTTCGTTCCATGGTTATAATATCAAGCTTATAAGACAGACGTTGCATGAAAATGAATATCCTACACATTTTATCAACAAATATATAAGATAAATACTTATGAAAATCAATAACACAGAATCGTTAAATTATACACTTATAACACGTAATAACAGCAATTTTGTTTGTTTAACATATCTCCCTAACATTTTTGAAAAAATAAAATTATCTTTAAAAAAATTCCAAATAAGTACTTTTCCAAAAATAACGAGAAAATTAAATCACATTGTGCAATTAGGTAAAAACAAAACAAAAAAGTTAGAAAATACCAACGTGGTATGTTAAATTTTTTGCAATGACTGTCCTGTAAAATACATAGGTGAAACAAAGAGAGCTCTAAAGGAGAGGATAAGAGAACACAAAATCAATTATGAAACTGAATCTGTGGTATCTGTATATCAAACTTCCAATTATTATACTTTCAAATGGGATGACATCAAAATAATAGACAAGGAGCCAAACTATAGGAAACGACTAATTTCTGAAATGCTCGATATAGTGTCAGACGACAATAATATAAATAAGAAAAAGGACCTATACACTTTAAGTCATACTTGTAAAAGTTCTTTCAAAAATATACGTTGCTGACCATGTCTATGAGTTCGATGCATTGACCTCATGATGAATCTGTGTAAATATCCGTGCTCTACCATAAATTGACAACTTTGCGAAATATGGACGTTTCTGCCAATTTGATTTGACTGCGAACGAACATCGTTACGTTAAATCTTTCCCTTCAGTATTTGTAATTAAGGTATTTATATCGCTTGTACTTTATGTCTATTATTCGTTGGTTTGTACTAATTTTCTATTGAATTTGTTAATAAAGCCTTAAGAAGTCGACACTCCAGTCGATGAAACGTTGCTGTGTGTAAAAAAATACGCAGTGTGTGTTTTTTATTTTCAAAGTTTGCCACAAAAAATGAAATAAAAAAACTAATAATTCAGACTACATTTATATCTATGAAAATAAACATAACCTTACTTTTCAACTATTTCCGGTGATCACAAGCTCGGCAGCCATTTTTTTGATAATCCTAAATTGGTACAGCTATTTTATCTTTTTTTTCACAGGGCTTACCTTTTCACAAAAGCGAGTGTTAGGCAAGTTTGACATGTTACAATTAAGTAATTAAGTGGATGCATGGTAAATTATAGTTAGTAGTAAATAATACGAAATTTATTATGATAACATAGTTTAAAAAAAATAAAAAAAGTAAATACCTTATCTTTTTTACTTTAGTAATGCTTTTTTTCTCAAGATGTATTTCAAAAAAATTTATCAATAAACCTACATATTCATATCAAGGAGTGAGAGATCCAACTACTGCGCACTGAAATTTTTCGAGTATGCTTAATTATTTATTTCTTAATTTTTTTCAATGTAAATAAAAGCAGCTTAACTTTATCTTCATCTGCACTATCTTCAGCTATTGAAACGACTAACATTATTACGTTGAGTTAATTATTTTTTTTTAATTAATTGTTTTAGTGATAATATCACTTGTTCTTAATACTGTGCACAGTTATAAGAACAGCACCAACTACTGCGGCTCCAATTACTGCATGTTAAAGTCTAAACCTAACAGTAGTTAGATCTGGACTTATAATACACACCAACTACTACAAACGGCTATGGGGTTTTATAGGTTATATTAATTTGTTGAATGTTACTTGAAGTCGAACAATTATGAATGTCGTTATGTCAAGTAAAATTATGGACTGCATGATATTCATAGTCAAACGTGTTACAACGTTTGGAGCACACAAATTTTTGAGTCTGTTCGTCATATTTTCTATTACCATCGAGTGCGCAGTAGTTGCTGCCTGCGTAGTAGTTAGGTCGGTTAGCCTGATCATAATACAAAATTAATTACTAAATACATTCCAAGTCCAGGATGCTAAATAATATATCCTTTTTGTATACTTAATACAACTTTGCAAATTAGTAATTAATATTGAAAAACTAAAAGATAGTCTTATAAGATACAACTTGTAAACTGCAAAGTTATGGAATTAATTTTAAAGATTCATATATTGTAGTGGGGTTTTACGTTGAAAAACTTTTAGAAAAACTTTAACTTTTCAAACACATAGATTATACCACAGCTGTTCCTTCTTAACTTAATATCTCAATTATTGTAAATAATATAAGCACAAAAAATTGTTTTTGTATGTCCTGATTAAAATTTGAGCA
This sequence comes from Copidosoma floridanum, assembly GCF_000648655.2. The sequence goes on from NW_019379742.1 coordinate 19,080, forward strand.
TTTCTGCTAGTCGACTGAGTAGTTCTTACCAACTTCAGCTGGCCAGTTCTGACTGCTCTTACGTGCGATAAGACAATAAACTCGAGAGCAACTGGGTGAAATACCTCAGTGGTGAATATGTATAGCGTGACCTAACCTCATGCTGCACGTTAAATTAATGTAAAAAAAAATATTTGTAATATTTACACATTTAATTTAGCAATAGTTATTCTTAAAAGTAATTAAACATTCAGTTTACGAAATTATTAGAAATGTGTACCCTAATTGTTCGTTGTTACTGCGACGTTGGAGCTGTAGAGCCGTTGGTCGCGAGAGCGAGTGAGACCGATCCAAAGACTAAGTGAGCAGAGGATGGCATCGTTTCTTGATGCACTGATTGTCGAGTTTATTGCCAGCACATCAGGATATAAAGTAGTAACATTATAGTAAATTTTTACTAGGGTTATTAGGTAGATAAGAAAAAAATGATCTTACAAGTTAATCTAAGTATACTACCAAGTATAATGAATGGTGAATCAAACAATATGCGGTAGCAATGTTACTTTTTAAGGACATAACTTATTGTCAGGCTCCATTTTTCAGTTTCCTAGTGGTACATTATTTTAAACTTTAATACGTACAGAAGTTGCGTTTATATCTTTGAAATTAACATTATGGTGGACAACTACCAATCATAACAAATGTTTTTTGTTCGTTTATTGTATTCAATAACAGTGTACTTTTAGTTCTAAAATGTTGTCCACATTTGCTTTCTATTTACAGTGCAATTAGTGTTTTTATAACCCTTCTTTTAAGCACTCGTTACAATTAAAATGATTGATTATAATATAAGAATATGAAAAATCGCATAAAAAGACTATTAAACAGTTTACTTGTTTATGTTATTTACAGTTAACATTACCGTCATCTTTAAGGTACATAATTTATACTCTACTTACCTCATCTCTTATCGTGTACACTTATTAGTTTATAATTAAATAGTGTAGATTTATTATAAAAAATATTGAGCAACATTTAAAAATACAATTACATTTTTACTGCGTTTGTAACAAAGGCTTAAAGGTTTAATGTAGAACTAAAAAATAGAGTCTGTCAGGTTACGCCATGAGTATCTCATACAGCTACCGCATAACATTCAAAATTTTGTGTTTATATTAATTACAATAATTTGTAGAAGCTATGTTAGGTATAAAAAAATAGTATTAAGATAGTCAATATGTCAGAGAAGTCATAGGTTTTTCAATAACTATTGTGCGTTCAACCCCCTGTAATATGAAAATTTAGACGTTTTAGAATTGTTATACCTTTGTAAGTTAGAAGTTGTATTTTTTGAAACTGTTTTCAATTTTCCAGTATTAATTACTAATATGCAAAGCTGTTGTATGAAATCTAACAAAGGACATCATGATTTTGCATTGAGTAATAAACGTAGGCTGTCTAATTTTTTTTTTTTTTTTCGTAAGTATGTAATACTAATAAATTTGTAAGTATTTTTACTACTAATTAAGAGTATAGTGCACGTAGTTAGTTGTAACATGGCATACTTGTCCAACCTTTTACTTTTGTGAAAAGGTAAATTTTATGGGCTTAGTATTACGGACGGTTATCAGTAGAAATTGTAAAAAGCAGTAATTTTTATTTTACTTTTGTTACATAAATCCCAAAATTCTGAAAATTTTAATATATTGTACGTTATGATGTAAAAATATTGTAAGTATTTGAGATTATGGAACTTTTTAGTAGATTGATGAATGTATGATAGGTGATATGGAAAGGTGAGAGCTCAAATTGCCTAGTTCGATTATGCATTAACTGTTTAAATTAGTGCATTAGCATTTTCTTTTGTTTCCTTAATAATTGAAACATTTTACTCACTAAGAAATTATAATATTTCTCAATACGGCCACCATTGTGGCCGTAAACATAAAAGCTGCATACCATTGAAAAATCACCCAGACTATTTGCGAGCAATCTCATTGGTTAACACATAACTACTTGATCGAACCTTTTATTTTTTAATTTGTGACTTTTTAGTTAACGTTATTATATTTAATGAATATTTGTTGCATTTTTTATTAAATAATTTCATTTTTCCAAGACAAAGTAAATAAATAAAATACAAGCTTAGTCATAGTATTTTAAAACTATTTTTTAAAAGTTTAGGATGTAATATCGTTTTACAATGTTGTCACTAAATCATTATGGAATGCAAAAAATAATTGATGTCTTGTTTGTACCAATTTAAGATATATTTGGCGAGATATTTAAGCCTAAAAAAACTCTACTCGTATAGTAAAAAATACTCTTTGTTTATTGTAAGTGATGTCTTTTTATCTATATATCTGTTGTAAGAAATTACAAGTTAGTGTGAGAAGCTGACATTTTCCCTAACTACCTTTTTTTGTTCGTTGCATACAATTCCCACCATTCTCCTACATAAAAAAAATAACCAAAAAAAAGTATAAAGTCTGCACGAATAAAAATTTTTTTATAAAGTTCTTGAAAATTTTTGAAGTTATTACTCGTATATAATAATGACTAGAAAATGCTTAAGCTTAATTATTTTTAAAATAAATAGATTTCTTTTTAAATCTATGACAGAGGTAAAGCAACTATGAATAAAAATCGAGATAAAACCTGAGACGACCCTGTCATCCGTAAGTATTGAGAATACATATGTTACATTCAATCCTTAGGGGTTTTCCATTGCAAGTGGACCCCCGTGACTATATTGGCACAGCAGGGTGGTTTCATCTCAGTGTGATACTGTCTGACCACTTGTTCGTTCTGGGTGTTGAAATCTATAAATAATTTATATCATTTGATCTATTCAGCTGGTAGTGTATGACCATATGTATTCCTGTGTCAAGTTACATATAGATCTATTGTATGATTCATTTTAGTTCACTGACAAAAAGATACAATTATGCTAAGCTAGTCAGTACAATATTATATTATTCCGAGAGAATATTGCACTTTACGCATTTAATAATTTTTATAGGTTCTGATTATTATAAAAAAAATCTTAATACAGAATCTGATTGGTTACTTGTACATGAGAGTTGATGCAAAAATAATATTGTTATTACTACTTTTATACGAGACTACTTAATGAAAAAATTTACTTTAAAATGTTTCAATATTATTTTTAATGTAATTTAACTGTAGTACCAAGAGAAGTTTATCCATTTGTAACATTGAACTACGATTAAATATTTTAGGTAATTATCGTTTAAAATTTTATCAACTTAAAAAAACATCTTTTTTCAGAAATTGGATAGAATTGCTTGATTATGAAATCACAATGTCTTGTGTTGTGGGTGCCAAAGATGATTGCACAGCTTAGGTGTCTTATCACTCTCTTTCTATAGAGAATTATTTTCTCTAGTAATACATATTATTCTTTCTGTTGTAAGTGCAAACAAGTGTTATACTTACTACTGTCTAATCCAAGTAGGAGTTTAATAAGTGGTACTCTGAAAAAAACATACGTAAAGTATACATTACATGGACAGGCACTTCTAAAGTTTTGAACTTTATAACACAGAAAAGCTTAGGCATACACGTATGCTAAGCTGCTGAAATGAATATTTCATGAAAAACATTTTACACCTCATCGATGTATTTGAAATACGATTATAAGATCACAAGACACTAAGCACATGGACAACTTTTGAAAAGTGCTATTTGGATCTTACTAATCCTAACCAAATGTATAATATTTGTAATAAGATAAAGAGGTTTTGAATTTTATCTTTTTTGTCATTCCAAATAAACTGAAGAGCTTAAGCTCGGTACATGTTCAAATTTATATTGTCTTATTTTGGATGAAACTATTTTTTTTTGTGATAAATTATTTATGTTTAAGTATTAGGTAATTTCCTTTTTTTTACTTTTCTTAATGCCATTTTACTAAAATGTTTATAGCATTTGTATTAAAACGTGTAGTTGGGTTTATTTTTTATATATTTTCTTAGGTCTTTAAAAAGTTTTCATATACCCCTACAGTTCATATTTCCTGCAGTTGTGCTACAGAAATGAGTAATTCTTAAATTTAGAGATTTAAAAAATGTTTAGCGTATTATATTATTTAAGTGACTGTGTCAGCCTTGTCTTTGGTTAGCAAACAGCTACACAAGCGATAATAAGCGTACTTCCTGGCTTAGAGCTGCATAATACCTATCCATATAGCGTATTTTAACTAGTACTTGCTTAGTATCATGGATTTTTGCACCTGAATTGATAAAAACCTACCGATGAGAGGTGAGTATTTTTAATATCACCCACCAATCAAAGCAGCGTTTGGTTTCCCGCAAGAAATCGTGAATGATAGAGTCTGTCGATAATGTAGGTGATTTTTAAATTTTAAAGTGTTGACAAGATGTCAGATCTGCCATAAAAATATTATTCTCGGCATGTATAGAGCACTGAGCTGGAAAAATCGATTTATTTTATCCATGAATTCTTCTCTCTAATTGTGGTACGGAATATAATTAGACTTAATGCAACACGCACTCGTTTTCTTACTATCTTATCAGTTGTTTTACTGTACGTTTTGACGTACAAATATGATTATCATAATTAAAAATTCTTTTTTTGTGCAGTTAGTTAACGTTAAATCATGTTGTTGCCGATTTGTGCTTTCTACACTGACATTTATATTTACATACTCTAAGTGTCATTTTACATAATAAGATTTTGAACTTTTATGAAGACAATATCAGTAGATATTAACAATAGCTATAGTAAAATTTTAATAACATGCAGGTTGATTGTTATGAATAAAACATTCAATTAAATAAAGCTAGTGCCAGCAAATACACATACAATTTTAAGTTTTTGATTTTACTTCACTTATGATATTACACATTACCGATTTTAAACACTGTTTTTCTGATTACGAGTGAATGTAATAAAAAAAAAATGTTTTTTTAAATGATTTGTTTGCAAACAATAAGAGATATTACACTATTTATGGAATAATGTATAACATAAGTAAATATACGATTGAAAAAACCACTAAGAAAGTATGTAATGAAAATTTTTCACTATTATCAGATATAGACTTGGCAATTATGTTTTGTACATTTTTTATTTATAAACTAACTGTTTTTTTTTACGGTAGTACTTAGCATTGACGCCCATTACATTTAATTGAGAATGTCCTTACAAAAAATCGTATGAATTACATTCATGCAATTTTCATATGATTGAAGAAGAAGACACATACGACTCTAATGATAGTTGCATGTACTTACGTTTTCAATTAAATATAAAATAACACTTACGCGACAGTCAGAACTTTTTTCCGAAAACAGAAGCTACGTTGTAGACAACAGCTGAGTGTGCATCACATTTTTGCTACAATTACATATATCTTATAAGACTCAGCATATCATTTATCAATTCCTTTAAATTTCTGCAATTATTATAAATAGTAATCAGTAAAAAAGTTGACTAGTGTTACTACTTTCGTATTTATTCATAGTTTTTATTGTTCTTAGACTAGAAAAAATGTCTACTGTTATTTGAAAGTAGATTTTTTTATCATAAATGACGTTTTTAGAAAAATACTTTTATTTTACCGTGCCCCGTGAAAGATCCACTTTACTCATCCCACGTATAACTTACATAACATTTATACGTCTAATTTATACATATATTCGACTTTAAGAACCGTGTTAATAAAAGATCGGTTTTAAAAGAGTAAAAATTTTGAATAGATTTCATTTTGCTTACACTGCATTGTAGGCTTCCGGTACATTTTTTATTTTGCTACATAAGTGATGTTCGTTTGAAATATATAGTTTGACGGAACATAAACATTACCACTTACGATAAAATGCGGTGAACCATATTGTGTAATACATACTTAGATTATTGTAAATAAAATAAAATGCATTTATTTTCAAAACTTTTCTCAAACTCAAATTTCAACAGAGACGCAGGACATTCTGTCAAGATAAATAGTTTGTCTTCGTTTCAAGATATGAAAAACTATAAAGTAGTACTTAATTACAATAATTGAAAAAAAGTTTTCTATAAGCTACCTAATACAGCTGTGATTCTTAATTTCGTAACTTTTCTCACTAAAATACTTTAAACGTAAAAATAATATAGTCATCTTTTTTTTCTTTCCTTGTCCTTTTTCCAGTCCTTAAACTACTGATATCTAAAATTTTTCTTTTTCTCGCTATACGTTTTTTCTCCTCGTCTTCCTCAGTAATTTCTTCCAATGCGGACACCTCGCAGTCTGGAACACTTGTGTTTTCAGGCTTTTGTTCTCCTACAATATATTTTACTGTCTTGTTATTTTCGACTTCTGTGGAAAAAAAAAAAAAAAACATAAGTTAATTTAGTGTAGGGCACAAATTAATAACTTCATTGTTAACTGTATTGTACATCGGACTTTCGAATTATAGCTTTGAGTGATGATCAATATCAGTACCACCAAGAAAATTCTATCATTTTTCAAAAAATTTACATAACCAAGTGACTGGTCTTTGCCACGTATAACAGAAAAAAAAAAAAAATGAAACAAAACATATTATCAAATGCCTCTACGAATTCACTACCACATTATTTTAACGTTTAGTTGGCTCTGCCAGACTAACACATAAAATACCATCATTCTTTATTAGTTACTTTGCATTTGACTTATCGTCTTTTACGTAATTTCTGTTCGTAGTCCCAATCATAGTTAAAGTCTCCGAAGTCCATCAAAATTTTGTTCATAAATTTCTCAGATACCGAGACTTGGTAAAAATTCCACAAATTACCCTAATCTCTTATAATTCACGTCTTATATCTAATTTTTTGAATTCCTTATTTTCTTTAGACCAATTGATTGCAAATTACCACGGATAAAATTGCAATAACTTAGATAGATTTCGCAAAAAGTTCAGTTGTTTGTACAAAAATATGAAAAATAAGTAAAGAATTAAATTTCTGGGAGTCGTGTCTCAGTTTTTTGATTTTTTTTATATTGAATCCTCGCAAATTGGTTTAAAAAAGAAAATAAGCCCAAAAAAATCAAACATTAGATATAAATTGAAAAAGATTTAAGTAATTTATTGGTTTTCTTCTAAGCTACAGTATCTGAAAAATTTATCAACGAAATTTCATGAAAAAAATCGTATGATGTTAAGCATTAACAATATTATTGTCAGGCTACGTGAAAATTTTTAAAACATTTAATTAACATTTTTTATAAAATCCTTAAATTATAGGCTATACAGGTGTAATGAGCTAACTTAAGGGATCGTATTGAGATCAGAATTTAAAAATATACAGTTTACATAATTGTTAGATATCAAAAAAACATTGTTAATCAATATCTTGGTGTTTTTGTAGAATTCACTACATGATACAAATTAAAATACATTTTTTATTAAAAAAAAAATTTTATATTCCCATGTCAATAATTTTAAAATAGTTTGATTCGACAAAAGAAATAAGGTACGATGGTTCAAGACTTTGTGCTCAGGTCATGCATTATTTTTTACTATTCTTTCAAGTCGTATTCAAGAAATATTACTTCTGGAATGGTTGGTAATGCACAGTTTTTTGATTCTTTTACTAATCAGTGCAATATTAATTATGCTTTTCCTGCTCTGAATTTATTGGAAACATTTAATATTTTTTTATCTTAAACAAGATTCTTTTTTCAAATTTCTAAGTAATTGATTCAAATCATACTTTGTGTTATTGCTGTTATGTTATTACAAAAAATATTTCTTATACAATTTTTAATGAACGTATTTTGTGCCTTTTTATACTGCACTATACTATGTCGGATAGTTTTTTTAAAGATTTCTTTACTTTAACAATAATAATCGTAAACAAAATTTAATGCACATGCAGTTACTTGCTAACGTTAGACTATAGATATTACTTACTAAAAATGTCTTCTTTAATATCTATAAATTGCAATGAATGATCAAACATGAATTTTTTAATTTTTAGATTCCCACACTAGTTTTATGTCACAATCTTGGCATTTATACAGACGTTTGTCGACAACTGACGACTTACCAACTGTGTAATGCAGTGGTTGCGGCAGCAACACTGAATGCAGCACCAACCATCGAAATAAGAGGGGCAAATTAACCATCAGTACAAAAAGTACAAACCTAAAGTGAAACCTCCTACAAAAGATAAAGAAGAATTAAATGCTCCAAAACTACAATTAATGAGAGTGAGTCGTACCAGGACTAAAATCAGTGACCTTATAAAAAAATTCTATAATATAAACTATATTAATGAACTTTTCTAACGCAAGTATTAAATAGAAGATATTTATTTTTTTACCGAACGACAAACGCGGAAACACATTATTTCTATTTATATAATATAGAATGGCTGAGTGGGTGGAAGACACACGCCACACAATAGTATATTGTATAGCCCAGCAGCAGAAATATGTAAGAGATAAAAATATAAAGAACAAAAACGCAGCCAATAAAGATAATTCTCCTAAAGACCATGACCCACTTCTGGTGCCAGTCGTAATAAATCTGGACCAGTAGACCTAGTTGTTAATAATGTTCAATCTTCAAAGCCATCTAAACTACTACCACTTGATGCCGTGCGCGATGATGGACGACAATTGTATGTAAGCTTTGCTACTTATTTCCACGAAGAATCATCAGCAAGAGCGTTCAAAGGACTTAAAATGTACGGGGAAAAATACTCATAAGGTGATAGTCAAAAAAACCGTGACACAATACCTCACTTACCATGTGGGAATTGAATGAACAAAAGTGACCATAAAGTGCACATTTTTGATTTGTAAAATAGAAATAAATCTTTAAAAAAAATTGCCCATCATGTCAAAGGGATGTCAGCCTACAATAATACGACTGACACTATAAGCTATGCCTTAAGACAAGTTTGATAGTGAACCTTGATACTCCTAATGGAATGATAATAAACAAAAAAACCCTAGGACCAAGGCGAAAAGAAAAAAATACACTATCCAAAACTAATCATGATAAGTCTTATTGTCCTCTCAAATTGCACAATTCCAGGTAACTGTAATAACTCTGTAGAATAATGACTACTTTTGTTTTTTACGATAAACTATGAAAAAAAAAAAAAAAAAAAAAAAAAAAAAAAAAAAGAAAAAAAAGGAAAATTTTTAAAAAACAGAAAGGAGAACCTAAAATATATACATTTTTTGTCATATATTTTCATGTTGCTAATATGTATATGATACATCATTGCCAATAAAATTTTATTTGTAAGATTTAATAATTAAAAAAAAAGGTGAAAAGTGAGAATTTTGTTTCTTCTATTTCTTTTTTTCAGGTATTCTGTTTACCATGGTCCAATCCCTACTCAAAATAAGAATGTTTAAATATATATGCATACATCCACCGAGGATGGTGATAGTTATAAGAAGGGAAGGTTGTTAAATGACATCTTGCGTAAATAAACAAATTATCATCTGATTCTATATTATACTATATTAATTTCCTCAATAATAAAATTTCAAGACTCTAATAAGAGTCATACATAACCAAAGTCGTCACGTAACAAGGCCAACTATGTACTTCATGGCTCTTGGAAGTATCAAGTGACAACCAAAGAAAGCCACTAAGAGTAAACACGTTAAGCCAACAAGTACCGGCCTAATAGCATGTAAGATAAAGAAGTTTCAACTCAAGCTTTGTGCAACGTGCATTACTTTGCGCAGCGTTTTAGTTGGTAGCTTTACACTGATTATTAAGTACCGTTAATAATTTATATACTCAATTCAAAGATACACTATATAAATCGTAAGAAAACTGTTAAAATAACAATGGGTCTATTAAAAAAAATATAAGTACAATGAAATTGTATAGAAAGCCTCATTCAATAAAATAACAATACTGACAGAAAAGTAGTACCGTAGGGTGGTACCGAAATAAAGTGCTAAAATTGTGATTTGATCACACGTTTTAAGTTAAACTTACGTATTAACTGGAGTTACGAGTTAATTAGTGACATTAAACACAGCAACAACAAAAAATAAAGATAAAGGTAGTATAACACATACATTTCTTAAGCATATCATCTTTTCCGCTGTCTCCTCTGTAAACTAGTCACTAGTCTAACAGTCTGTTAGTCCCGTGGTTTGTTAGGGAGCGTGAGACCCGAATTCACAAAGATCCAGTTTTCACCGGGTGAGAAAGTTAAATACCTACGATTAATTATTCAACAGCATATATGGGTTACATTCGAACAATTTATAATATAAAACAAGAGAGTGCGTATTACACTAAGTCTAATTATATTTCATAGCGCAACTGAGGGAAAAAAGCCACGAATAAAAGAAACAGTTTTTTTCAAATCAGCGATTTACACATGCCAAGAATAATCTTCTCATGGCAGATCTGACATCCAGCGGACACTTGAGGCCTGAAAAATAATCTTCTTTGATGTTAGACTCAATCTTTTACGAATTTGTAAGGGAAAAAAAATGCTGCCCTGATTGGTGGATTTCTCCCGATTGCAATGTCCAAGATCCGTAGCTTAGGTATACGCAAAAAAATCTTCTCTTCACTATTTCTATAGTTCTTAGATACATACATGCATCATACAGTCTCCATTTCTGAAAATACTTGATAATAACAAAGATCTACCACTAAAATGTTTTTCAAACTTCACTGTTTTTTGAACATTCTCTGATTTTAGTGGCATAAAGGTTAATAGACAAAAAATAATGTATAATACAGGATAAAGTATAATGTATTCAATGTATATAACAGAAATAATGTATAATGTAGGAACAATTTTTCTGTATGTTTCTCATAACCATTCAGACTCAAATAATAACTACATTGCAAGTAACTAATTTTATCCACTTTTTTTAACCATGACGAGTTTTTCACTGTTTTTCATTTTGAGGTGAAACTACTAGTTAATTGTCATACGTAGCTGTTAAAAAAAATTCCACTTTAAACAAGGGTATCTTTTTTATCCGAGAAAGTGATTTACATATTTTACTACTGAAATCTCGATGACTCTCTTTTCTTTTTTATGACAATTTTTTTTTAATTGCTACGTAAGCAATGTTGCTACAAACAAATAGTTTGAGTTAAAAATTAAGTTGCCTTAACAAGCTTGTCATGGATAAGAAATGTCGATAAATTCAGTTACTCGAACTTACACTTATTTATAAATAAATTAATTAAATTTTTAATATTCTCACACAACAAACATAAAATACTGTAGATTTGTTAAATTATTTAATACTTAAAAAAAAAATTTGTCTTACGACTATTGTAAAATTATAGGTTTTTAAAATTTCTCAAGAGCAACCATTTAGATGTTGTTAATACCTTGCTAATAGAACAAAGCTTTACTGATAAGCAGAAAATCTTCAACGGAATAAAATAAATAAATAAGACTTTTCAATAGTAGATAAACAATCTAATATCACCAATTATATCATGACAACCACTCGGAAGAAAGTGCGTACTAAAAATTGCATTACAGAACGTAATCGTATTCTAATGTCGTAATAGCAAGTACAATGTTTGCTATATTCAATCTACCTTCCCTACATAGAGATATGATGCATTCGATGGTCACAATAACAAAAACTTAGTACATCCAATTGTAGCTAAGGCAGCCAACATCCAGCTGTGGTCAATCACAATTACCTAGGGAAGGGCGAGATTGAAGGGTCATTCTAACGTTCAGAAGTCATAATGATTACATAGTACCAGATTTAAAAAAAAAAAAAAAAAAAAAAAAAAAAAA
>NW_019379742.1:30841-45814 GCF_000648655.2 Copidosoma floridanum
AAAAAAAAAAGATAAACTGACTTAGAATCATAACTTACATTAAAAAAATTTTAGGGCTATTAACTTTTTACACTAATAAATTACAGTAATAAAATGAAAAAAAAGCTCAAAAACTGCTCCATCCACCCTACTAGTAAATGGAGAGTAAAACTGTGTAATGTACACGTAGCACAGTTATATCGTAGTAATGTCATGTAGTAATAATTCTATTATTATAGTTATTTTATTCCATGATAAATAATTTTAAATTATACCTACATAACAGATTATAATGAAACCTTTCTTGCATGTTAACGATTTTTATCATCCTAATAATACCAATAACTATAAATTAAAAGACTTTGTAGAAGTTTTATCGAATTAACATGCTTCTGCTTCCTCTCTATTAGAAAAAATGTGTAAGTACGTGACTATTTAAGGCCAAGAATACTAGAATTCTGAATACCTGATAAGCATTAGGTATTGAGGATTCGAGTATTCTGGGCCTTAATATTTATTATTCTTTGATAGACCAGAAGAAATATCGATTTATTAAGATGAGTTAACAACATGCTTCGGTCAATTATAATTTTTATCTAAGTTTCCAAGTGGTATGCGTAGTTTCTTAGATATCGTGGTAGAGGCACTATACAGCTAACGTTAACGTGACTAAGTGCTCGAAATAGTAATATTTTCTTACGTCTTCGGTAACACCTTTTGAGCTTTTTTTCATACATTTTAGTTTTTCAGCCAATAGTTTTTCCTTGTAGGTATCACATATAATAATAGCTGCTTTACATTAAGTACGTCCTTTTTTAATAGTTTTTTGATAACAGGCATTATCTTTTAAAATTAATAAATAAGAAAATACCGACTTATTCGGTCGTTCTGATTTGTGCGTGCACTATTTTCATCATCGTTAAATATACAAATTTTCGATCCATTAAAAGATGTACTGGCTATCACAGGAGTATTATTTAATAGTTGATGAAAGTATAACTACTATGGATTGACGAAATGATTGTTCTTAACTTGCGTAAAAGCACGTTGTGATTGCAAGCAAGAGGTCTGAAAAAAGAGACTAACAAAGTTATCTTACTTAGAAAAATATTATTTAAGAATTAGTTATTACCAAAATATCAATAATAGGCTGAGCTTAAATAATGTATGACATTGATATGTTCATCCTGGTTTATAATGTGTTTTGACTAGTGTTCGATGAATTTTGGAGCCTGAGAGTTTGACTACATTTACTAGCTTTTGTAAATTCTTTCGTAGGCTGATTCTTTATCATAGCCTTCAACGATCATACATCTTGACTAGAATTCATAACACTTTGAATAACCTTCTGAAGCTGTCAATTGTTTAATTGTACTTCACTGCCTCGTCCTCATATTTAAAAAAGTAGTACCGCAATCACAACCACAGATTTTTTTTTTTCTATAATTTCCTAACTTCCTAAGGTTTCTGCACGGTATTGGTAGTCTCTGCTACAACATTGCGTGGTACTACTACTGGGGCTAAAGAAAAACTCTTTGAAAAATACAAAACTACAGAAAACTGCAAAATGCTTAACCCTCTAGCACTAAATCCAGAAATAAAGCCCACAATGACAAAAATTGTCCAGAAGAAAGACAACTGCCAAGTTACTCTCAACTACCAAGTCAAAAACAACTGGGGTTGGCCATCATGGCAATAAGTATAGTAATCACAAAAATACTAGCAGTCGAGGAAAACCCAAAAGGAAGAACGAAGAAAAAGAAATCTCCGAGAGCGTGTCTGACGCAACGAGCCTGCTGACCAATCTTCACCATAAAGTTTATTGACAAGAAAAGCCTTTATCACCCAAGGTCTTCAACAAATCGTAAGCAGTGTCGCCGAAGAAGCAGCAGTGGACTCTCTACTATACGGGAAAGATGTTGTGGAATAAATAAAGTGTGCAATAAAAGTGGAGAAGATGAGCCAAGATGTCACCAGATGGCAAAGACTGGATAAAAAATCCCAATACTCCGTCAGGAAAAGCTACAACAACGAAAAATGAACGTTGACGCATTTGAACTACAGGGGCCCCTAGCGGGGATCAAGCTTAAATTTATACTTAGAACCATAAAGATTATAAGATTGATTTTAATAAAAAAGTCGAACAAATAATTAAATTCACATTGCCTAAAAAAAGCAAAAAAGAACACACTGAGTGTTAAGCAGCCATCGAGGAACTGTTGAGCACCGGAACCATCTCACGCTGCAAGCCTTGCAAAGGGCAGTTTACATTGTCTTTCTTTCCAAGAAATAAAGCTAACAAGAAAAACGGTTTATCTTGAATTTACAAAAACTAAACGAGCCTATAAGCACGCCGCATTTCAAACTTGAAGACATAAGAACGGCTTCCAGACTACGACTCGTATTTCTTGATACCCATTCATAAAGGAGTTTGGGAATTCTTACGATTTTACTTTAACGGGCAGCTGTAAAAATTTAACGTAATGCCTTTTGGTCTGTGTTCCGCTGAGTAAGTCTTTACAAAAATCCTCAAGCCAGTGATCGAAAAGTTAAGGTCAAATGGCTGGTTATCCGTTATCTACTTAGATGACGTCCTCATGATCGCTCAAACCAAGGATAAATGTCACGAAAACTACGCAACCACGCATTAACTGCTCAAATCATTGGGGTTTGAAACTAATGAGGAAAAAGCAAAAGTGTACCACCACAGGAATGCAAATTTCTCAGGTTCGTTATAAACAAAAAACAGCTAACCCTAAGTCTGCTTAAAGAAGAGCCCAAAGCTCTGCAGATACTTATTTCAAATACATTAAAAAAAAAGGAAAATAAAAATACAGAAAATGGCTACACTTACAGATTTTTTAGTAGCAGCTTGCCCAGCCGTTAAGTATGGGTTCTTATACACCAAACAACTAGAACGGGACAAATTTTTAGTACAAGGCAATAATGGGGAAAATTTCAACGTGAATATGACCAAACTAAAAATAATGGTGTCAGATTTCAAATGATGGAAAGAGAACATGAAAAACGCAAAAATTCCATTAAACAGGACGCTCATAGGTTGGAAATTTTTTCGGACGCCTCTCTCACGGGTTGGGGTGCAGTATACCAGAATAAAAAAGTAGACAGCTGGTGAGCTGAGGATATTAGAAGACACATAAATTGGCTTAAGCTAGAAGCAGCGTTCAATGGATTAAACTGTTTCACCAGAAATGCAGATAATTGCGATATATTGCTTCGCATCGATAATACCACAGCCATAGCATATATAAATTAAATGGGCGGAATTCAACACGCAGATCTGAACAACAAGGCTTGAGAAGTCTGGTAGTGGTGCGAGATACACAGCATTTTTCTAACTGCACCTTATATCAACACGAAAGACAACGCACTAGAAGACGCTGAGTCGTGGAAACTATGGACTGAAATAGAATTGGAACTCGCGAACTGGGCTTTTGCATCAATAACAGATAACTTCAGGAAACTGGGAATAGACCTTTTTGCATTCAACGTCAACGCCAAGTGTCAAAACTTTGTTTCATGGCGCAAAGACCTAGAGTCAGTAGCCATCGACGCGTTTACATTAAGTTAAACAAATTTGAATTTTTATGCCTTTTCCCTTTTTCCCTTATTCTGAGAACTTTAGAAAAATTCTGGCCTAGACAACCTTGGTTTTCCTTTTGTCGAGTCCCTTGCGATTAATAGGCCAATAAAACTGGACCCTTACGCTAACTTATTAACGTCCTGTTACAGCCAGAAACATCTGCTAAGCCCAAAACTTAGAATAATGGTAGCAAAACTATAGTGGAAGGATTCATGAACCATGGAGCATCTTTTGAAGCAGCCAACGAAATGCTACACTAAATCTCACAAGGTATACTTAAACAATAGGAAAAATCAATACGGCTCTGGTGGAATTACTGCAAAGAAAAAAAAATCTCACCGTGTGAAAAAAAAATTCCAGAAATTTCAAACTTCTCCACTACCAAAATAATCGAAACATGCTCGTTCAGCACGTCCAACGTGTATGGAGCAGCCCTCTCACTCATAATGCAGAACCCACTAGGGAACGATTTAGGTATAAGCTGCTTCTTCAAGGGAATCCTTAAGGAAATACCAGAGTGGGCAAAACACGTGAGACCCCCATTCTACACGTGGGACCCTAAAAAAGTCTTGGATTGGGTCACGTTGTGGCCAAGGAGGTTGTGAACAAAATGAAAAGTTTTTACTATAAAAACTAAGCAAAAAAGTAGTCACGCTGCTAGCCTTGATATCGGCGTAAAGGGTTCAGACCCTGGCTAGCATCTGAATCAAAAACATGAAGGTGTCAAAGGAAATGATTCATATGACAATAACAGATACCATGAAAACATCGGGTCATACGAAGGAACTGCCTACAATTAAAGTCTTGATTTACGAAGATCAGCTCAACATATGCCCTGCAAGAGCGCTACAAGCATACATAAAGAGAATAGAAAATATTAGACCAGAGGAAGGAGAGCAACTTTTCATCACTACGAGAAAATCCACTCACGCAGCCTCTCTGGGTTCCATCCACAGATGGATCAAGGAAACTCTCCATCAGAGTGGCATAAACACGGTGATTTTTTTAGCACACATCACTCGCTACTTCTCCACATCAGTGGTGGCCAGAGGCACCAACATCGAATCTATAAGAAAAGCAGCAGGCTGGATGAGTGAATCGCTCACTTTTGCCAAGTTCTACAATAGGCAGTTTATCGACAAGCAACTGTTTACTTCAAATTTTCTTACGCATTGACAGCAACTCTTTCTCATAAGAATTACTTCAAGATTACAAGATTGACAATTTTTATAACAACAACGCACAGCCCAAAATCATCAGTCGTTAGAGTCATTCTTTATTACTATTATCATTATTACTACTGTCATTTATACTATTATCATCATTTTTTCTTTTATTCCTTCTCGTTAGTCAATAAATAAAATTGATTCTTGCTACAAAAAATGTCGTTAAATTATGAGATGCGTTAAACATCTACACTTTGATGCATGAGGACGAGGCAGCAAAGTACGATGGAAAGATCGAACAAACTTACCTGTAAGTAAAGCTCGATCAAGATCGTATGAGCCGCCTCATCCGAAATAGATCAAACCCCATCTAAATAGTAAACAAATTCCAAGTTTCCCAATCTTCTTAATACTTTTATAATTTAACACAGCTTTAAAAAATGAAGCTAGTGGTCGCACAAACCAGAAGAGAACCATAAGCAGTGCTACACAAAAAAAAAAAAAAAAACTTTAAAAATCTGTGGTTGTGATCACATGGTTCGCGAAACTACTTTTTGATCTATTTCGGTCGAAGCAGCTCGTACCATCTTGATCGAGCTTCACTTACAGCTAAGTTCGCTTGATCTTTTAATTCTGTTTTTATAATTCAATTATTAAAATACTTATTTTTGAACTAAAAGTATGTAATGTACAATGTTAATGACTTTATCAGGAGAGTAAAATAAAGTTTTTTTTAATTATAGAATGAAATCTAATGCTTAGTGAAAAGCCAATCATCTATACCTGCATTGCTTAAAGCTCATAAATTTGAAGATTTTCCATCTTTTACAGCAAAAAAATCTGAATCAGAAGATACCTTGCAATTTAAAAGATAGACTTCGTATTTTATGAATGAATTGATGGCAGTCTAAACTTTAGCTGTCTCGATGGAAGTATTTCTAAAAATAGAAGACACATTTTTTAAGGTGACTTGATTGCCTTGACCTTAAAAGGCAGATATTTTTTTACCAACGGTATTATTAAGTGGACCATTGAATTCAACATATAACGATTGCACTTTATGCGTACAATGGGGTGGGAAGCACAGTATCACAACGTCATTGTCTCCTGTCAAATCAATCATATTTAAGCTCTTGTGTGTGATATGACCATCGAGGACAAGTAAAACTGGGTTCTGAGTAGTTGCTTTGGAGACCTCTATGAAATTTTTGAACCATTGAGTAAATATGTCACTTTGCATGTACCCAGTTTTGAGGAAATCTCCCCAAGCTCCAGGTGGTGCATCACATAAAAGATCCTTATTTTCTTTTACTCAAAGAAAAATGAGCATTGATGGCATGAAATTTCCTGCCACTAAAATGCAAACCTAAACTTCAACATTCTCACCTTGTCTGCCAGCAGTCGGTCCACCAACTTGTCTTGGTCTCTTTCTTGCAATCACCTTCGAAGATTGGAACAATGGAACAATGGATTCACCTATTTCACATACATTGAAAATCCTGTGAACTCTGAACTCATACTTGTCAAAAATATTTAATATATTTTATTTAATATATTATAATCATTAAACATATGTTTGTTTCGACTTCCATCAGTTTGTAAAAAATTTTCCATAAATTGCTTAACTTTTTGCTAAAGAGTAGCAACGCCAAAATTTCTAGCAATACCCATGTAAGTTTTCCTTTTTATCGCAGTTGTCATAGTTAAGTACATTTGACCATGATCCTACGTCTTATTATCTTTCTTTCTTGTTGGTTCCAATCATGCTTATCAATTTCAAACAAAATACTTTCGAATGAAAATCTTCTTATTTAAACTAAAAATACACCTTACTCTAACCGTACGCAAATATTGAGAATGCACTGTTTTTACTTTAATCACTTTAATTACATATAAACAAGGTTAGGCAAGACCAGCTGCTGATTCATGCAGTAGATGCTTCAGCCGCTAGCCGTGCTCTGCCTGCCCTACAGGTATGCCATACCTGCCCTTTTTAAATAC
Organism: Copidosoma floridanum; assembly: GCF_000648655.2. The sequence continues at coordinate 37,592 of NW_019379742.1, forward strand.
AACTTTAAATTGCTTATTGCATTGAATTTATGGACTTTCACATGAAAAAACCTAGTGCTGTAAAGTTGAGAATTAAGGACAATAAACAAATAAGCCATTATTATTTACCAAACATGTAGTTTTTTGAAAGAATAAGAAATAATTAAAACTTTTTTTTAATACTTAAAATTTCTACTTGGTTAAGTAAATAGAAAAATCAATTTATTCGCATCCACAACAAACCATATTATCGTAACAACATTGTGAAATGACTTTTAGCAAAAACAAACTTTCTTCGATTAATGATTATCGAAATAATTCCAGCACCACACTGAGTGGGCCTGCTCCATGGTCCCTACTATTTCCTAAGGGTATATATATGTACACCTTTTAGAAGTATATTCTTATATTTGGTGCACACAAGGTGCTTATTATTTTGTTATTACTTATAACAACAATGTCCGAACACTCTGAATAAAAATTATAGATGCCTACGGCAAGAATCTTTAGAGGCAGATAAAAACTTCAATTCACAAGAAGATTAACGCACTTGGACCAAAAAAAGACAAAAAAATTAATTAGTTGTACCAGTAGCTATCATTAGTGAGATCCTTTTTAATCTGTTCATATCTGTATGTGTTGATGTCTTACAGCTTAAGTTAAAAAAAATTAAATTATGAAGAACCACTATGGTATTTAATACTGTTTGTTTTCCAGAGCACCTGCGTTTCAGTGATAAGAAAATTAATGGCTGCACAGCTGTGTAAATTGCCGTCTTATAACTATGAATACGTTATAGATAGAATAGGCAAGCTTATGAGTTAAAAGGTTATCATGATAAAAATAGATGCAAGATCAAGCTAACTGTCTGTCTCACTCTCTGTTCTCTAACGATCGGCTGCCAAGGTTTTTTTTTTATAAATTTAGGTATACTAAGCAGTAGGTGAAGGCTAAAATACTATTATGTAAATATCGCAGCCACTATAAAGCTAAAAAAGTAGGGTAATTCAAGAATAGCAAAAATATGGGAACAAAGTGAGAAGTTAGATATTTCCATTTTTTCCTAGCAAATTAATACAACATATTAATTATTGAAAAGTGTTTGTATACATTAATTAACCAGGTTTTAACTAGACAGCGATAAAAACGACTTCAACATACATTGTGTGTAAAGCTGAACAGAACCCTACCAACAAAACTCAGAGTTTATATTAGTGCATAAGCAAATTATTAACACAGATTCATTGAAACTGTTGTATGGTGTTGTGATTCGAAACTCTTTAATAAATTTCGTTATTAAAAAACAACGGATAAAAATGATAAGGATACCATCTTAAAAAATTACATGAATCGTGTGTAGTGATCACTCATAAGTGAGCTTTTTTCTTCAAACTGACGGATACACATCTCGAAGGAGATTCCAAGCAGATATAGTACCCATGCTCAGAATAAAAAAAGCCTTTATTGTGGAATCTTCAAGGTAAAACGAACATGATTGCTGTACTGCATTTAACGATTTAGAATATAGCTTATCGTTGACACAGAAAGGTGTCCAAATAACCAAAAAATAAAGTTTTTTTCAAGCAGCATGCAGTTCTTCCACATGCGTACCATATATGTGGAGAATTTTCTCAACTGCCCCAGCACAACCGCAGGCAGGCCACGTAAGCGTAAAAGACTTGTTTGATCTTTCGATCCAGATGGTCAAAAAAATTCTAAAAATTGTACATCAGGAGATTTAACGCATTTTTACCAACATTTGCATTTTTATAGGTTATAAAGTGAAAATTTTTAAAAACTGATAGTACCATCAGAAAGCTGTGAAAAAAGTGTATGGGGATCGATGCTTTTGTGATTTTTAAAACATTTTTCTCAGGCCCAAATGACGAGATGAAAAAGTCGTCTTTTGCGCTCACGAGGCCTGTCTGCAAGGGCGCTGGGGCAGTTGAGAAAATTCTTACCATATATTTGCCAGTGTTGTAACTCCACTCTAAGGTATTAAAAATGCTGATGATGTCAAGTTAAAAGAAAGTTGGTTATGTGCTGATGCAGGTATAATGAAGTGTACGAAATTAAAAAGTGATATAATAGTTGAGAGCCTGAAACGGTCTGTACCAAGTAGTCATAGAGTCATTATACATCAAAAATCAAATTGTCATGTTTCATAGGAAATCATCTACGAAAGAAAACAAAGTATGGTGCGAAAAAATCTGGTTCATGGATGCAGGATTTAAGACTATGTACTTTATTAGAGACGATGGTGTGTCCAATGAGGCTTGGAATAGGTTTTTAAGTTTACTGCACACAAAATAATTATCTCAAGGCTTCTGCTCAAAGAGGGTGTATAAAAAGCTTGAAAATTAAACAATATGTTTAAAAAAATTCCAAACAGGCACTGTTAAAAAAATATTAAGCTATTTTCGATTATTTACAGCTTAAATCACAATTGTTTTGATTTTAACGTTTATTAAAGTGTATGCTATAAAAGTAAGCAACTTTAAAATTAGTTTCTTTTATTATTTCTTCATCAAAATTTTAAGTCACTCTATAGTGTTTTAATCATTTGCGTCGATTTATCAAAATTCAATTTTTGTTGTACTCTAAAGAATGTTTCAGAAGTGATTTGACTTCTATTTTTGTAGTTATTACGAACAAGTATACAACAATAACATTCTTAAAATAAGCAATAAACGAGACTTGTATTTAAAACTAACATGGATTGTGGACAAAGAAAGCTGAAATTTTTTGCATCAGATAAAAATTGAAATTGTAATTTCTTCCAAAATCTTAATCCATGATTTTTGTATCAACTTACTTACATTCAAAAAAATATGCAACATAAACATAAAATACGAAGAAATCAATTATGCTAAGACTTATACATGGATTAAAACTGAATATTCGTAACACATTATTCAACATACTCCTGGAACTGTTCTGTCTTCTATAAAAAAAAAATTTAGCATACGCCCTCTGTACATTTATTAAATAGTATTAGTTCTATATAAAATTTTTAATGACTGTCTTAAAAAGTCGTGGTCAATATAATTATGTATCTGATGATACAAATAAGATTTGTTGACTAACAGAAAAGATTCTAAGGTCAAACAAAAAATGATATTCAAGGTAAATAAAATTAGTTGCCAATTTCGAAATTCAGTACCAAATTTTAAAGCATGTGTTATGTAACAAGCTTCAAGGATTTTCGTGTGCATAAAGAGAAGGTATGAGAGAGCCAAGCCACGTCCGTGACAACTCCTCGGTTGATGCGTCATCGTCCCCAATGACACTTTTTGCTACGTTACTGCCTGGGTACACTAGTCTCTCATCTGTGCCTATCTAACATGTCCCATTCTATGAGTCTATTTCTACTTATCAGAAATCCTGTGGGGATGATATACCGTTTGCAAAGAAGGTTGTCAAGCATCATAACTAGCAGACGTAGTTTTTGTCGACCACTAGAGGTTTGGAAATTATCGTGGGTGAGCTAATCCCCGGTGCTCGAGGATGACGGAGGTACGTAGCAGGTCACGAAAAGACAAGTCCGGTCATACAAACTCTGGCTTTATTGTAGTACAAGAAACTGAGTTAAGACACGTCAACTTCGCTGGTCGAAGGCAAGGCGCATGCCGTCGTCGTTGCAGGTCGAGAGCCTTCGGTCTCCACAGCGTTCCCTCCCTAAAGGTCGGCGCTGCTGATTGATGCGTTGGTGGCGGCGTCCTCTGGCACGCATCACCAGAGTTAACGCGTGATCAGCTGCTGCTTACGGTGCAAAGCTTGTTTTGAGTTTCGGCCAGGGGTTGACGCCACAGAGGTAGTGCAGATTATTTCCAAGTTGGTGATAGATATGTCCAGCATATATCTGATGAGTTAATTTTTTGTGCGAATTACCCATTTCACTGCCTGAGGCCATATCCCAAGCTGTATACCACCTATGATACTTATTTATACTTATTGCGGAACAAGCTTCGAGGATTCTCTTGTAGATGGAGAGCAGGTTATTGGCAGGTTATTCCGATAAACTAAATAAGTAGATAAGCTATAGTGATTCTGGCCCAGGTGGGCTTATGTCACCAGGCGATTTCAGCCCACTCCCTCTCCGCGGCGAGTAGCCCCTCTTTTCGAATGGAGTGGTCCCTACTGCGGCCAATGGGCGGGCAGGAGCTGTGGCTTCCTCGTATTTCTTGTGCGTGCGCTGCTCGAGGTTCCGTGCGCCACCTGCAGCGCTGCTTGAGTTTGCGCGCGCTGTTTAAGTTTATGTGCAATGTGCATTAGCGCCTGTAGCGCCACGTGCGCCAGCTGGTGACGTGCAATGCAGTTTGAGTTTGCGCGCGATGCAATGTGCGTAAGTCGTCTGCAGTGCTCATTTGCGTGCGCTGTTGGAATGTGCGAAATCGTGTGCAGCTTGTGCACGTGGTAGTTATATGCATACAAAATTTTTTTTGTGTTAGCGAGTGCGTTGCATGGTAATGTAGGATGTGGAGTGGTAGGGAAATCATTGTTAAAAATTTCTTGTTGTATTTTTAAAATCAGTTTATGTGAAATAAAAAATGTACATGATTTACAAAACGATTTTGTTAAACATGTTGTTCTTAAAATACAATACAATGCATTTTTACAGCTCTATACTTTAATTATTATTATCATCATCATCAACATCAACCCATTCCATATTAAAGTAAAATTTTTTCATTTGCTTCACACTATGAAGAGCACACATGGATTTGTAGCCTTCGTTGTGATGTGTGCAAGTAGTAACCAATTTTGGAAGTTCGAATGGTAGATAGTCTGTCATATCAGTGACTTTAAAGCGAAATCTTTCAAGCCAATTTTTTTTAGATCTCTAATGACATCTATCTTTGTAGCATTTTCAAGATTGTCCCGTAAAATATTTCCTATCTCTGTATACTCAATTTTTCCCAAGTCTCAGGTTAGTCCATGATAGCTAAGTTCAAGGTATAAATTTTTATGTTCATACTTTTGGGGTAATTTTCGCCAATTGAAGGGTGCTTTAAACAGAAATACTTGGGCTTCTGCATCGTTCGTATTGAGCGGAAGGATAGCCAATTCTTTGAGCACATAATCATTACCCGATTTCTTGAAACCTTGAATGTTCACAAAATACTCCACCTTTCGCAAATATAATATTCAATTTTATTGCTTTTTTATTTTTTGGTAACCTTGATTTTTAGGACAAAATCCTTTGTTGGTTAAATATTTATCAACGAAGTTTTTCAGCCCAGATTTCTTATTTCTATCATCATCATCCTTAGTTGAGATTTTTTGATATTTAACATTAGTTGTATAATTACTCGTACACGGTTTATGTGACATATTAATTAAAGTAAAGCTTATCAAATATATTAATTTTCAAACAATTTTACAGTCTTTATCTTTCGATTTTCCGGCAGATTTTGTTTTATCAACCTTTGTGTCTTTCTTCTCCTTTCTTCTCATAAATTTTTTCCACTCTTCTTGTCATCATTTGTTTTCTGCTTTTTCTTTACTCCAGCTGTTGCTCCAACCTTTATCCATTGTGGTTGGAAATAAACTGATTTTAGGAAAGCCGTGAATCGATGTTATACATCTTTACACGAGTATCTTGACATTCCCACACATTGGACTGTACTGAACTATACGGTCGTAAAAAATTAAGCAATAAGCTGACGTACTGGCAGAAAAATTTGTATGCGACTTAAATTCTAGTCTCACATCTACTGTAGCATTTTTCAATGACTCGTTTTGTTTCGAACAATCGAGAACGATTAAAGGTATTCGATTGAGAAAGTGCTGTTTGCCCAGTGAAGGTGTACAATCTTTGCTATAGTATAAATTTTAAAAATCAGCATACATATGATATAGCAATGCATACTAATTACGCGTTATATCAAGATTCAGATCACCATAAGGATAATATTGTGAATTTAAGTAGAGTTTTACATTTCTTATGTTGCAGTGATCAAACATACTAGCGCTTACATTTTTCTAATTTTTACGGTTAGTTTGAAAGGCTAAAATAACGTAACGAAGCTTTTCCAACTGATTTGATATTTTAACTGTCTATATACGTTTGGATGTGCTAGGTAACAAAGGATACTCATATAATTCCAGAGTTCGAAACCTCATAGGTATAAACTTGTCTTTTTGCAGATAATTTAATAAACGAATTGTATGAGAATCTGACATGACCACAAATGGCATAAGCCACTCGAGCTTCAATATTACTGTTTTAAAGTCTTCCTAAAATGCTATGGCTGCGGGATCAGCAGCATTACCATTAACTGGAGTTTGCAACACGGCATTTATACCGTTTCTTGCTCTTGTAAGTATAAGCTCATGTTTTATATTAACAACTATTTTACGATAGTCTTCAGCAAAACCCAAAATCATATTCAGTGGAAGCATGATATCAAAGTAGCCGTTATCATTAGTAAGATTATCAGCTTCTTTTCCAACACTAAGCAAACCGGCATTTATCCAAAATTTTTGATCAGGACGAAGTGATAACCAATTTTTCATAAGGGTTGTTAATCTAACATTTTGGCACTTGTCGACCTTTATGGCATTTATCTCACATCTTATTTCTTCAAATAAGTAGCAGATTGCGTTGTTTATCAAAGAAGTATTTGTTACTGCTGTATTTCCATCTGCTTTGACCAATCTTCCATAAACATGCAAAGAACTTCTGGATGGTAAAAGACACAAATCTTGATGTTGAATTGAAATTCGAATTTCATCGCTGTTACCATATGTTAAAGATGCATACGGCTGATAAATCTCATGAATCTCATAGTACGCAATAGATTCATTAAATGTGACAGCACAGAATACTTAGAATCTCGTGCATTTTTTATACAACAAAAAAGTATTTAACTTCTTTTCCACCAGGGTTTCTTATTTTTGAACCGAGATTTTTATTTAAACTGTATGTTTTGATGAGTTAATTTTTGACGTGTTGGCTGTCTTCTTAGATGTCTCGATGCTTTTATGAACTGTTTTTTCTGACGTCTTAACGGTTTTAGAGCTCATTGTTGACTGAGTGCTGGAGTGTATATTGAGCTACCTATATGATTTGTTTGATTATAAATGATACCCATTATAAAGAGGGTTTTATATGCAATCTGATAGTTATGACTGTACCACGAAAATTAACTAAATTACCGTCCTGATCTACTATACGTAGTTGGATATGATCAATAATACGTCCAATAATCGGTAAATAAATATTTGTGAAGGAACTTCAATATTTTTATATCCTGGTGGTACGGCTGAAAAAAATTCACGAATCGTGTGCACTTTGTTGCTATTTATGTAAGCTCCTCTCGTTATGTTACATTAAACTCTTAATGCAGTTATCTTTAGAATAGCTACAGGTAAGTCTGAAATATGAGTGGTATTATTGTTAAGAACTGGCTGAGTGAAACCTAATAGACGACCTATAGAATCCTTAGGTCTAAAGTCAATGGTATGGCTGCACTTGATAACACTTTGAAGCGTATTTTTGTTCTGCGTAAAATCAAGAGTTATGTTGCGAGGTTGTAATACTTTAATTAAAATTGATTTAATATCTTTGATCTCATAACTACCGGTTGGCCATACAATTACTTGATTGTCAACGTAAAATTTATTACAATTCTTATTTATATTTGGAATTGAGTTGAATGACAAAAGTTCTACTAAACCAAGAACGTAGCTGTGATTTGGCAATAATTTAATAGGCGAAAAATACTGTGCTTCTAAAATAGATGAAGTACAAAAAAGGCTTAGTGTTAATGCTTCTTCCATCGTTGTCAAAGTATAACTAAGAGGTTTTTCTTGATGTAAGAAAGTTATATTTGTTTTGAAAGAAACTTTAAGCACAAATGACTGCAGTTGTAAGAGTTAAATATTTGATAACGATTATGATTATATTTCACCTTGTTAAATTTTAGATATAACATTAAGTCGATAGGTGGCTGAAGATCTACAAAACTGTCAAAATATACAACATTATTACCACCTTTTCGATAAGCCACCCAGTGAGTTCCAGGTCCATTCTTATCATCAAGATTTACTATAGCTGTTTTAGAAAACCGCGGGTCATCAGCGGGTAAGTTGTTTCTCATGAATACTCCATGAAAACGCGGGATTTTTAAGATTTTAGAATATTTCATCAAATCAATGTTGGTCAGAGCTCGATCAGGTAATTTGACTGCTTTGAACTTTTTTTTTTTTTTTTTTTTTTTTTTTTTTTTTTTTTTTTTT
>NW_019379742.1:60890-71837 GCF_000648655.2 Copidosoma floridanum
GCGTGCTGAAGAAATACTGTCGAAGTCTTGAGTCCGGAGCGACTTATACTATTGTTATCGGGTTTACTTGCCACCGGGCCTTCAAGGTGGTGGTAGTCGACTTGCAGTTTGACGCTGCTTCCTATCTTCTTGACAGCCGACCGATAATCCAGGTGCGCTATCAGTTGATTTACTTCTCGTCATAGTTGCCAGTTATATGCTTTTGTAAAGAAAAGTTACCTTAGGTGGACAGTCCAGTGGACGGTCTGTTCGTCGCCAAGGACTTAACCGCCGATCCAGTGTTGTCTCATGACGACTGCGTGCGCCATTTACAGGCGATGTTATTATCCGGGAGTGACTATGGTGGGGGCAGGATAGTCCCTGACGGCAGGCGAAAGAAGGAGAGAGGAAGAGGGAAGAGGAAGATCTGTCCTAGTTCGCGAACTCGTGGCCCACGATAAAAGTATGATAAAAAATTTTTTTTGCGGTTACCCCTCATTATTTCTTTTAACCGTTTCTCCATGCTCCTCCTGGCCGTACAAATATGTAACTCAAAAAGATTTTTTTTTTTTTATACATATATATGCCTATATTCTGTATATGTCTCCTAAGTGTACATTTATGTGATAATTGTATTGACATGGTTTTAACGCTAGTTAGATAGAGCCACACGCACTTTTTACCCACCTCTCATACATCGTTCATGTAAAGAGTAACAAAGAAAAGAAAAATAGATTATTACTTTATTATACACGTTATTTATTCATTCCCTCTCATTATTATGATTGTTATTATTATTTTTATATTACATGTTTCTCTCTTCTCCTTCATTTCTCAGTCTGTGCTAATTTTGAACGTAATACATTGCCTTTCGTTACGTGTCTTCTCCCGTATGCCAGTATTTAATGAATCTTCGCGGCGCGTCCAGGGGCCGCGAAAGAAAAGGAGTTACCGAGAGAAGTGGTATTTATTTTTACGTCTATTTCTACCCCCTATTTGTCTATAATGCTATTATTCGTAAGTAACTATTGGGGTGGGGAGCAAGTTGCCGATTGGTCCCTTTCACTTTTCTTCTTCTCCTCTTCTTATCATCTCATCTCTCGGACACGGAGATTTCAATACACAAGCTTTTTTTATTTCATCCACATGTAAAACTCGTATTTCTTCATTTCTCTGTAACTTCACATTATGGTTTCTGTAATCCATGCCAACTATTTCGCAAGGTTCCTCGTATAAGTCATCAAATTTCTCTTTAGATGGCTCTTTTAGCACATACACCATCTCACCTTCCATAAAAAAATTCGTGTTCAGCGCCCTATCATAATAGAACTTTGATCTGTATTTGTTCTATATTTGGGTCATTGCTGCCAATGATCGTAATTGCGCGAGTGTCCCCGTTATTTGCAGCAGTAACTCTGTATATAATTGACCCACCTCTGGCTTCTTGAAGCTTGACGGGAGTTTTGCCTGTTGACCAAATATAAGCTCGTAGGGTGTGTAGCCTGTACTCTCGTGTTCCGACGTATTATAAGCGAGCATACACAACGGCAATAGTTCGTCCCATTTTTCGGTCTCACTAATGTAGGCTTTTAAGTATTCTGTAAGAACGTGGTGCATGCGTTCAATTGCCCCGTTGCTCTGAGGATGAAATGCCGTGCTCCCAAGTTTTTCAATTTTGAATAATCGCGTAAACTCGTCCATCGTTTTGTTTATAAAATGCGTTCCTCGGTCTGATAATAATTTTTCTGGCGCTCCAAAGTATTCTAAAAATTTATTCGTTAAGGCTCTTACCGTTTCTTCAGCTGTTGCTTTTTGTACCGGTATTAATACAATAAACTTGGTTAGCCAATCCTGTATTGACAGGATATGTGTATAGCCGTTTGTTGAAGGCTTATTAATTGGTCCGTAATAGTCAATCGAGATTTTTTCAAACGGTCTGCTGGGCGTATCTGTAACGAGCATAGCTTGCTTCTTTTTTACACGCACTATTTTTTTAGTCTGACACGACCTGCATCCAAGTATAAATTGCCTTACATCGGCCCTCATGTTCCTCTAATAATAGTCCCTTGCTATCTTATTGTAGGTTTTATTCATTCCTTTATGACCCCCAATTGTTGATTCGTGATATTCCTTAATAACCTTATATCTTTGATCCACTAGTGGTGTAACTAAGGTGTTCATGTAAAAGGTCGCTGCGACCTTGAGGTTTTTGAAAGTTTCCTCAAATTGTTCTACGAAGTAGATCGATTGGCTCATGTTGAGTATTGCCAAGTCACGTATCACGCCTATAGACTTTATTTTATTTATCATTACTAGTGCCTTGAGTGACGTAATGCATTTCTTGATGTCCGATTTTAGCGCCGTATCTTCAAAATGCGATTTAATATACATTCGCATTACCGCGACTTTTGTCACATTTGCTCTCATGACGTCACCAACCATCTTTTTATTATTATTTAGGGCTGTTGGATCTATGTATCCGCGCTTATATAGGGCGTCTATTGTTTCCGTATCATGCACGCTTTCTGTTACCGTCGCGAATATTAGGTTATCTAGATAATGAAATGGGTGATCCTTTGCCCGATGCATTCTTTAGAATGGTTGTATGTCTGTTTTTTTTCCCGGTAGCCACGGTGGTTTTTTATGTGGTAACTGTGTCCTGCATACTCCGTACTTTTTTAGCTGTGGGAGGTTTGATAATACTTTCCTTTGAAGGTCTGCTTCCTCTGGTTCGCTTTCCGACGCCAGTCTGGCCTTGTTTAAACCAGCCCCCTCTTTACTCTCATTGTTTAGTAAGTCTGAACTACTTGAAGAGTCGGGGGGTGGTAATGGATCAAATGGGGGCGTGTCCCCATCTTCATAAACGTCCTCATTCATGGAGTCACTTTTATTACGCTCTATTTCTGTAACTCCTTCCTCTTTGTCTTTCCATGATTCGTTTACTTCACTTTTCCAATTTAGATTGGCGCCCGATTCGGCACTGACCCGCGATTCCCTTTCCACCGGGCTTTGTTCCTCCTCGCTATGCCTGGTTGCGGCAACGAGTGGTCTGAAGTGGTTGTTGAGGAGATGCTAGTGTACATATTCCTTATTGGCATTAATCGTGAAACTTTCAAAAATTTCACACTTTTTTCCCCTCTTAGTGCCCTGTAGATGTATACAAATATTCTTCCTGAACTCTTGTGCGAACAACAATATGCAATCATCATTACCATATTCTGTATTGGACTGCAGGATTTTTTCTACCTCCTCCGGGTCAACACATATATTTTTCCACTTCGAACATTGTAGTACATCCCGGAGTTCTCGCGCCGTCAATTGCAAGTCACAGGAAAAAATAAGAGAGTCGAATAAGCAATTACCTGGTATTTCTACCGGAAGTTCTTCGATAAGTTTTAAATTTTTATTCGACTCCATGCAGTTTTGTTCTAAATTCCGTTTGGCTACATTTCCGCCTCCTGTTTTACTTTCAAGCTTATTACCTTCATCGGTATAATCGTCCATTACCCCTCTTATTCTTTCATTCCCCGATGGGCTTTCATTTATCTGTGGTGATCCACGCGGGGTATCTTCCTCGCTAAAGAATTTCTCTCTATCTCCTAAGCCCGTTCTCTCCTTCGAGGGCTGTTGAGATATGTTTGTATCATTATCTGTACTTACCGTCAGATCGCTCAGAAGTCAATCGGTGATAGTATCGGATTCCCAAGCGTCTATTCTGATTCCCGGCTTGCCTTTAAAGTCTCGGCGCTTAACATCTAGTCTAACTTTCGCTTGGAATTTATCTATTGAATCATTAAGTAACGCTCCGATCTTTTTGTTTACTTTCGTCCCTTTTTCTGGACTTTCTTTCATCAGTGTACCCCGTCGTGATTTATTTACTTGCTTCTCGCTTACACTCTCACTAGACGGTCTGCTTTGTGCCCCTTCCTTCAGCGTTGGTCGGTTCCCATCGACCGTATTTGGTATTTTCTGTTGCTGCTTGTTACTCTCTTGGAGCACACTTTGCGCGTGAGCTTGGGCCCATCGGTCCTTCTTCTTCTCTTCTTTATTCGCATTTCTGCTTGACATACCTGCATCCGAACTCATCATCTCTATGGTATCTATAGGGTCAAGCATTCTTTCTCTCTTTCCGATCAACTCTGCAACCAGGCCTGCCTGTGCCTGCTGGTGTCCCCCGTGCTTATCATTATTCGCATTTATGTCTATGATCTCTGTACCTACAGTTTTTTCTTACTCTTTACCTTCCTCATTCGCTAGGCTAGCTGCGGCTAGTTGGAATCCCCAATGTTTTACTGGCTCGGATTTTCCTTTTAAGGCCACCGGTGAGTCACAGTTGGCTATGATAATCTCCTTCGACACAGTTTCTATTTGCGGTGTTACTGAAAAATTTGGCGGGTGCCTATGCAGCGTATCCAATTGTCTTTTGCGATTTTTTCGTTGCATCTTCTGTTGTATTTCTAGTTCTAAATACGGCGTGCTTGTTATTTCCACCCCTTTTTTCAAATTTTCTTCTTTGCACATGTAAGCTAATTTATCCTCAGTCGGACCCTGTGATAGGATTTGTTCTTCACCATTGTTTAAGGATCCTATTTAAATATTTTTCCCTTTATTCTCTTCTGCGATCTGTACTATCTGTTTATGCGGCCTGCCTCTTTTCCCTTGTTTCTTCCGTGGTTCTGCTACTTTACTTTTTTCACTCGCCACCGTCCACTCTGATTCTGAGTCTGCGTTGCTTTGTTCATTGACCGTTAGCTTATCTGAGTTATTCGTCTTGCGAGGCTTTTTTCTTTCTACCTTTTTGTTCGACTCGTCTGAATCAAATATTTTTATCTGCCATTTCTTATCCCTTCTTATTATGTTTCTCTCTCTTCTTGTCCGCATTTTGAATATTCGTGCGGGTGACGCATTTATGTCACCATGACCATCTTTCTCCTGCTCTTCAGCAAGTTCATATAACTCTCGTCGCGGTAGTTCAGGATTTTTCTCTCCATCCTTTATAATCTGATTTCGGAACAGTGCATCCGGTGCCTTATTGGCTATTCCTGGTCTATAAACAACGTCAAATTCATAGCCCCTTAATTCAGCTTTAAGCCTATTAAATCTTATTTCTGGCTTCTTTGATGAGTAAAAATGTTCAAGAGGCTCATGGTCCGTAACAACTGTAAACCTTCTGCCAAATAGATAGGGTCGAAACTGCTCTTTTGCATATTCTATAGCGAGCAATTCTTTATCGTAGGGTTTTGAATTTCGCTGCCCTTTAGGCATCTAGAGGCATACTCGCACGGATTGTCTTTTCCTATTTTTCCCTGACTCAATATTGCCCCAATGGCATAGTCAGATGCATCCATTGTCACCTTAAATGGTTTTTCTAGATCGGGTGCTTTAAGTACAGGCTCACTGCAAAGTGCATCTACGAGCGTTTTGAATGCTTGTTCATGCTGCTCTTCCCATTTAAACTCTGTACCTTTTTTCAGAAGCTTCGTTAGCGGTTGAGCAATTTTAGTGTATCCTTTAATAAATCTCCTATAATATCCAACAAATCCAAAAAATTGTTTGATTTTCTTTGCATTTGTAGGCCTTGGATATTTTCTTGCAGCCTCGATTTTCTTTGGATCCGTTTTTATTTCACCATTACCTACAATATGGCCTTACACTATTACTTCACGTTTTAAGAATTGGCACTTTTTTGGCTCAATTGTAAGATTTGCCCTTGACAATCGCTCTAACAATCTTATAAAGCGTTTGAGATGTTCTTTAAGATTCGACGCGAACACCATTATTTCGTCTAAATATACCTCTACCTCATGGCCCTGCAGCCCTGCCAGTGCAAGCGTTATTGCCCTTAGAAACGTGTTCGGAGAATCCGTGCAACTCATTGGCATTCTTTTGTACTGATAATGCCCATCCGGTCCCGAAAACGCTGTTTTATGAGCATCGTCTTCATGTATTTCGACTTGAAAAAATCCCTGCTTAAAGTCTACCACTGTAATAAAGCGTGCTGTCGCCAGATGTTCCAGTATATCGCTCTTAAAGGGAAGTGGATGACAACTGCCCATTGTTATCTCGTTGAGTTGCCTGAAATCCGTTACTACCCGACAGCGCTTTTCGCCATCTGGTCCTGCGTTTTTAGGTACGATCTACATGTTTGAGCTGTACGGTGACTCTGAAGGCTCTATTATGCCTTGTTCGAGTAATTTCTTAATTTCAACTTTCATTTGCTCTCTCACAGCTGGCTGATATCAATACCGCTTCGTTACTATCGGTTTATCCGTAGTCGTGTTTATTTTATGTTTTAAAAGATTTGTCGCTTTCAGTTTTTCCCCGTTGAGTCCAAAAACGTACGGGTCAATCTCTGTAAGCCCTCGCACATGTTTTTTCTCTTCTTCATTGCACCCCAATATGTCGACTCACTCCATTATTTTGTCTACTCTCGCTTTCCTGCAACTTAGGACGTCTGTTTTAATGTTTTCCTCAAGTATTTGAGTATTCTCGTTGTCACGGCCATCCTTGTCACAACCCTCGTTTCTCACGATATTTTTCTTCGTACATGTGCAGCTGGCGTCGTTTCTTATCTCGTTGCCTAGTTTTTCATTCTCTTCAGGGTTTTCAGTTTCTCTAAACATCCGTACAAATGCTCTTTCTAATGCTTCTACGTCATCCCCATTGACGTCCGATGAGTCAGCTTTCTTCGTCGTCTCACACTCTAAGAGGTCCACCACTGGGACTGGTACATTTATTATTTCATTTGATATATTTAGACATTCGGCATACACCCTACTATTATTGTTCGTTGCTATAAAATTACCGAACAAAATACCCTCTGTAAGATTTTGTAGTGGAACCCAGCCCACTTTAATTTTCCTGTGCGACTCTTTTATATACGCATATATAACTTGCGTCGTTTTTGGCACAACTGTAAAACTTTCTGATTCTGGCAGTGGAATTCTCCTTCCATTCAACTTAAGTGTGTTGTCTTTGGCATTTATTTGACCGTTATGCAACTTAAAAATATCCCATCCTATGATTCCTTCCACCTCTATGGGAAAGTCATGGAGGACTACGTGTAGGATACACATAAAGTTTTCAAGGGGTAATCTTATAGATCCTAAGGTCTGGCGAGCTTCATGCGTTACGCCTTTTATTTTTAATTTTTTCCTACTATTTACCGCTACTCCAATATCGAGACAATTCTCTTTAATTATTAAAATTTCCGCGCCTGTATCGGCATAAAATGTCGCACCTTTGTTTATATAAGGGCTTTTTAGAATTACTGTGGGTGGTGTGTATCCTATTTTCGATAAATTTATTTTCACTGTGCGAAATAGATGCTGCTCATCTTTTTCTTCAGCTTTAGAATTTTCACGCGTCGTGGCAGAAGTCTTTGATACCTTATGCTTGTCATTATCCATACCCTCCTCTAACACTCCTAACTTCCTCTCATAAATTCCTTCATTTATTGCTTTGTCATGCCCGACTATTGGGGATCGCGTCGAACATCCTGCGAGTTTAAATGCCCGGTTTTCTAGCTGTTTACCCTCGCTCTTTGACTATTAAGATTATCTCTCCTATAATCATCCTTGCAATTATCCTGATTGGAGTATTGGTTATTTCGCCTGTCTCGATAATCGTCCTTCCAGTGGTCATATCTATTATTAATATGACCTACTTTTCTGTCATTGTAACTATTTCCGTCATAATTATTACTGTTATTATTATTGTTATGATAATTATTATTATCGTAGCCATATTCTCTTCCCTGGTAGCGATTCCCTTGGTTGTAAGGCCTTTTACCATTATTCCCTTGTTGTCGATCAAAAATCCTATCGTTTCCATACCTACGGTGATAGACATTATACGCCACCTTCCTATCATACCATCCTTCTTCTTCTATTGTTTCTTTTTTTGGTTCTTCATCAACGTTAGGATTTTTTATTATTCCTTTTTTTGCATCTTGCCACAATTTCTCACATCGACTAGTAGAATAAGCGCCGTGCTCTCGACAATACGAACAGTACTTTACATCAGCCACACCGTCCTACTCGTCCGTATCTGACCTCCCCACGGGTGCGTCGCTACCGATAAGGCCCACCATGGCGGCATACCGTCTCTCGGCGTTATTTGCTCTCAACCTACTTTTTTGCACTATCATTGAGCGGCGGTGGCTTAATTTATTATCTACAGTAATGGCAGCTTCAATAGCCTCCTCTAGCATTTTTGGTTGGAACCCTGCGACGTTCCAGTTATACGGTGCCTTTAATTCGTACATAAACTGCCTCTCTGCTTCACCGTCTCATCTCTTTTTCGACGCGTCTTTCTCGGCCCGCGTCAAGTATGGGTTCGCCTTATGTGCCATCATTATTCCATTGTGTAGTCACTGGACTCGCCCACAAAATTCTATAATTAATTCGTTATTTCATTGCGTGACAGTCTTAAGCTCCGCTGCAAGTGTCTCTATTTCTCCTATTTTATTGAATCTTCGCGATAGAGCCGACAAAAGCTCTTCAATCGAATTAAATAATGACAATCGCGTGCAGAATTGATCGTCCGCTATGCCTCGCAATTTATTTCCCAAAAGTCAAATGAAATATTTTGCATACTGGACAGGTATTGTTCCCTTTATCATTCTAACCATTTGCTCAAATAAGGAAAACTGAACGGGGTCTCCATTTTAGAGTGGTATACCATTTACTGCGTTGTTTAGGTAGCCTAATATATTAAGAATCGAGCCTAAGGCTAACCATACCCCTGTTTGTTGCCTATTACTAGGAAAAAATTGCATGGTTTGATGCTGAGGGTTATCGCGTATGTTACTTTGTGTCTTTTGAAAAAATTCTGCCTGATTATTTATCGGCAGCTCGGTTGGTCGGTCACATGCAGGGAAAAGGTATTCTGTATTTGTATACACGTCATTATGATTTACTTCGTATCCAAGCCTCAACCTATCTGTCCTATTGTTTAATGTATAGTAGTTATAATTTTTGTCATTTGAATGCAGACGTAGCCAATCACAGAATGGTATAAAAGGTTGTTCACTGTTTGTATTTTCTTGTTCTCGCCGTTTGGTATACTTTTCCTGCCAACTCGTTTTGCCTAGCCCTTCCACGCCTAACTGATCACGTTTTCTGTCTACCCCTATGTTCTCCTTAATCGCATTCTCTTTCAATTCTGATTTTTCTGGTGCAATTTCCAACATCTCTATTTCTGCTGTTTCATTCGTTGGCTCTGCTAATTTTGTATTAGGATTTTTCTTAAATGAAATTTTTGGTTTTATATTTTTAAATATCTTTAACATAAGAACTTGATTTTTCTTATCCATCTTCTCATAGAGTGCATACGGTTCGGGGTCAAGTTCAAGCATAACCGTTATTGTATCTGAATCTTCCTGTGTCATGGAAAAAGTTTCGTTTAAACCATCCCTACCGCTATTAATCTCTTCCCCGTAGTCGGACATCATTTTTCTTTCCCCCTTTTTTTTTATAATAGAGTGATGTGAGCTTAATTATATTAGTTGATTTCAGTCCACGCACGAAGAAATAATAGAGAAAAGAGGATTTCTATTTTATTTCCGATTCTGTATTTCTATTTTACTGGCTTCTAAATGGAGTGGAACTAGCCGTATTCGGGTTAAGTATTTTTTGTACATCGTTTCCTTAGCTAAGCAACCCCGAGGGACAATAAGTATATATATTTGGGAGGATAGAAAGAATTATTACTTACTTTGACAGAAGGCACAAGACGATGAGTGCCAATATACTCCAAGTCATCCTCTTTACGATGGTTCCTTTTGAAACTGGATGTTGACTCTTGGTCTTTCTTACTCGATAGCAGCTACAGGTGACTGCCTTGAATTTTCTGCGCCCGTTGTTGCACTGCACTATGTGTGCTTCCTGATTGTTGCCCAAATATTCCGGAATATCACGTGTAAAAAAAAAAATCTTTATTTCGCGACAAAACCTACCCCTTACTTAGCACTAAAACTGTTACGTAGGATTCTAAAGGTTCGGGGTGCTTAATAAAAACGCGGCAGTTAAACTCAATCAATCACTTTATTGCTATATTCCTTGATGGAAGGCGCTTTGCGGTCCCGGGTGACATACTGCGACTATACTCCTTCTAGTCCCGACGTTTAAGGGCCCTGTGGCCACTGCTGCGAGCCTTTTTATGCTCTCTCTTCCCCCACTTGTGCTCCTTCCTAATACTAATAGCTGAAGCCCACTCCACGTAGTATGTTCCATACTGTACGTGACAATATATTGTAAAAAAATTGTTAAATATATAGTATTTAAGTAAAGAAATATTGTAAATTTAACTGCATTTTAAAAATTACAAAGTCTTAAATTTTATTATACTATATCCCAAGGTCTGAAAAACTTGCTACCTGCATTTTATGACCAAGTGTACATAGCCATAAGTTTTTGAAGTATACTACGCGCGTTAATAAAATGTATACAGTAAAAATCTATTTTAGACGTATTAAGGTAAAGAGATGTTCAATTCACAGAAACGGATCGGGATACTTAATTAGGTATTCAGTGTGATGTACTTTAACGCTATATTCATTGTCTTGTATACCCTTGACCAAAGAAGGTATATTTCTCTTTTAGTGATGTAGTATAGTATATATGTCTAGGGTTTTAAGACTACAAACAATACATTTAAAAAAAAAAAATTAAATACATCAAACTTGAGGAAAATAGGGATTCTATGGCAGTTGTAATAGTGCTTAAGCCGCCTTTCACGTGGAAAAATTTATCACATGCGGACAAGAAACGAAATCGTTGGTTAATTACCAATTTTCATGGTATAAGCTGGAATGTTAGAAACATTTCTTATGAAAGAGCGCTTAATAAATTTAAAACTGAGCTTGTTAACGCGGAAACGGTTCTCGTTAAAGTCTTGAAAAAAAAAAAAAAAAAAAAAAAAAAAAAAAAAAAAAAAAAAAAAAAAAAAAAAAAAAAAAAAAAAAAA
>NW_019379742.1:72003-89111 GCF_000648655.2 Copidosoma floridanum
AAAGAACTGTTAGAATATGTAAATTATAATTCAAGAATAAGATGTAAAAATAATTTTTAAAAGTAAAGTTGTGCTTCTAAGCTATTTAACTGACCGATTGTAATCACAAGAACGGCTCAGGCACTCGGAGAGAAGGAAAGCTACATCTCATACTTGCTCATGGAGAAAGATTGCGCAATTTTACGCAGCGCTGTTGGGTGGGCAGATGTCACTAGCTCTGATAAAGAAAAGTTATAAATACAGGTTGTATATTATTATTCACTCAGTTTTACTCATGTGACACAAGTAGTAACAGCAACGGTGAAAACGAGAGATTTGTCAAATAAAAAATATATTAGAAAAAATCATTTTTAATTTAAATATTCACAATTTCAAAACACATCATGGATTTCATCATTAGTATCCACGGCTTTTATAATGCTGACAGACACTTCATACCGAAAGAATTTTCAGTGGTTTCCTTACAAGGAAACGTTGTTTGCCATTGGATAATCAAGCCACCTTGCAATTTTAATCATTTACCGTCTGATATAAAAAAGCATAACAATCACCAGACGGTAGAAGTCCACAAAATCAAATGGTTTAAGGGTTATGTTACTGTAAATGACTTAAAGTATCATCTAACAACTATTGCCAAGAACCTGAAAAGAATTTATACTTACGGAAGTGATGAAGCTAAGTTCATAAGTTCAATCCTGACACGTGAAGTTCACGATTTGTCCCAAATGCATCGTACTTTCAAAGACTTTGAAGACAATGTCTCTTCTCCAGTATGCCTTACACACGGACAAAATCATTTTCAAAAGAAAAAACTATTTTGTGCCCTACATAAAGCCCATTTATCGAAACAATGGTTTCTGACTAGCATATCAATTAGGTCATCAAAACAAGACAGCGATTTATATTATGCAGCATATCAACGCCTTAAATGACAAAAGTAACAGCCTACATGGATGACCGGCTACGACGTAGTTGGTTAAGCGAAGCACATAATATAAATAATACTGATAAATTTTTTCCGCCAAATTTTTATGTATTTTAAGAACAACACGTTTAACAGAATCGTTTTGTAAATCATGTACATTTTTTATTTAATATAAACTGATTTTAAAAATAAAACAAAAAATGTTTAACAATCATTTCCCTACCACTCCACATCCTACATTATCATGCAACGCGCTCGCTAACGCAAAAAAAGTTTTGTATGCGTATAACTACCACGTGCACAAGCTGCACACGATTTCACACATTCAAACAGCGCGCGAAAAACAGCGCTGCAGATGACTTATGCACATTGCATCGCACGCAAACTCAAACTGCGTTGCACGTCACTAGCTGGCACACGCGGCGCTACAGGTGCTAATGCACGTTGCACATGAACTCAAACAGCGCACGCAAACTCAAGCAGCGCACGCACAAGGAATGCGAGGAAGCCACAGCTCCTGCTCACCCATTGGCTGCAGCAGGGACCACTCCACCCGAAAAGAGGGGCCGCTCGCTGCGGAGAGAGAGTGGGCCGAAATCGCCTGGTGACTCGAGCCCACCTGGGCCCGAATCGCCATAGCTTATCTACTTAAATAAATGAACTAAAGTATCCACGAGTCACCTTACAATTGCTTTTAAGAAAGCAGTAAATTGTCATTGCTTTTGAAAAAAATGCTAGCACAAAAATAAGCACTATTCAGATTTGAGCAAAAGAAATAAAAAAGCTAAATTTTTCTTCATTTTTAATTTTTTGTAGCCATCTTATCTGTTTTCATTTGTAATTGATTACGAAATTTTTTTACAGATGATAATAATAGACTTGTTTATGTAGAAATGTATAATCACCGATCCAGCAGGAGTAAGGCAGAAAATAACTTACAATAAAGCTTATAAGTTAACGTAATAAAGTTCTTTTATAAATCTCTTTTCACTAATATATAATACAAAGTCCCAAAGATCGTTGTAATTTCTAACCACAAAAACTACTTAACCGATTTTGCTTTAATTCGGCACACTGATTCTCGCAACTTCCTAGATAATCTTCGTACAATTTTTATTTAGAAAAAAATAATAACAATAGCAAAAAAAAAAGTTTTTTGAACACACGCTATCTTATTACTTTAGTTCAGTAAAGTTTGCTGAGTGGCATCAAAGTAAAATACAAATTATTTGCAATCAAAGTAAGTGGGTCTGTTTATAGCGTCCCAAGGCAAATAGTTGTTCACTGGCAGTTAATTAAACACAGAGTTGTCTGTCGTGCTGCTGGGTATTCCAGCTACTGACGACACTTTTCTGCGATGGACAAGTGATCATGGAGTGCCACGAAAAAATAGACGTTCTGACAACGAATGTTTCTGGCGTAATACAAGGAGACATACACCCAGAGCACAATCTTCTCTAACACTTTCAGGGTTTTGTAGCAGTTCTTTAAACGAACCTAGTGTTATCAGAGTACATTTTGCTACAGCAGCGAGCCAGGAAGACTGTTTTAAGAAGTTTAAACTGCTACATTGGCTAAAAATTTTATCAGCCTTTTCTTAGTAGTTAGTCTCGACGGTCTACCTACGACGGTGGTATTCGCGAGACCCATTTTTCCGACCTACAATAAACGGTTAGTTATCTGGGGAACGACCGTCAAACGACATATTCCATGTCTAGTGGCGTATCTTCCTCCAGTATGGTCTCTGTATGCCTAGACTCCAAGAGTAAGAGTCAAGCTACCCACAGTCATTTATCATCGAAAATAATAATTAGTAAAGACTGAAAGAATCACCACTGGCTCTTTTCAGGGCCATCATCAGTCTTTACGTTCACTAAATCTTTTTATTCCATAAAGATAAGTAAAGGCAGCCATTATTAAATCAAGTTAGGCACTCACTGGCAGATGTCACGAGCAGAGTTGTTCGTTGCGAATCTAAGAACTCTGGCCACCAACGACCGTGCATGTTGCTTTTTTAACACTAAGCATTCAACCATAAATCACCAATCCTCTTCAAGATCTGCGCTGGGTGAACCTAATAGGGTGATTAGTAAAGCTATGAAGAAGAAATAAACTTGAGCTAACGGGACGGACTCCAATAAGAAAGCATTACGAACCAACATTTTTACCTTGGATCACAACAATGACTGAGCTCTGTGAAAAGAGAAGATGCTTTGGACACCAACGGACAACACCATGAAATATTGAGAAAGAGCGCTAAGACTATCTTAAACGCCTGAAAGTTTGTGATTTTTCTTTTAATCAGTCTGGTAATACAACAGCAGTCTAGAAAAGACCACCCTAAGGTATCCAGGCAGTCATGTTTGCAGGATACTTGAGTCAAGGAAGAGTTTAACTCACTGGTCCCTTTTAGGGGCATCGAACGTCGAACTACCTTGCCCAAAAAATGTTTATAAAAAAGAGCCCTTAGAGCTCAGGAAAGTTTAAACAATGGCTATTGTCACAGTAGGGTGAATTAAAATAGAAAGTTTAAGTGCTTTAAAAGTATACGAGTGCAGGCTTCAAGGAAATGATGCAGAGCATTTATCGATTTGGAAACAGCGAAATAAAAATTGATAAATGAAGGATCCAATAAACTTAATGTAAGAGATCAGTTTCTTATCAAAGTTCTGACAGTAATAACTTAAATTTTCTAGCTTTTCAAATAAGTAAAATAATATGCATTTGTATTCATTGGGGAGCTAAAAAAAAGAGTAGATTTAAGGAATTTGTTGCACTGATAATAAAGTTTTGGAATTGAAAAAAAAATTTCTTAATTGAATACTTTTTGTCAGTTTATTATACTCACAGTTTGAGCTAATAGCCCTTTTCATTTATTTTAACGTATGAAAGTACAAATACACGGTTGGTTAAGGCAAAACACTTATTTATGGCATAAGGAACGCATGGTACTTTTGAGAATCATTGTATTTTTCAAACTTTATAGCTTATTATTTTTCGAAAATGGCATGGACTTAAAACAAAAAATTTGTCAATAAGAATTACGTGTCAACATTTTAGGGTGTTTCACTCAGTGAATCTCAGGCAAAGCCGAGAGGGAGAGCCACTAGTTGATGCATCCGTCCAGTATTTATGTTTTTTATAACATGAGCGAATGCAGAATGTAGCAAGAAGGTCAGAACAAGTAAGTTTCAAAATATACAGAGAGTAAGAAATCACTTGTTCAGATACTTCGCTCATGGCACTGGTAGTAATAAACGGGTTCAAAACGATAGGCATTGTAAGAGACCTGACAATTCTGAATCTTAACAAATGGTCATGCTTCGTTGAACAGTTTAAAAAACTTTTGAAAGATCTTCAAATATCTGTCATACTATACACAAATTCATCAACACTGCCACCAGCGGATCAATGATACAAAATTATCAGAGAATATTACAAATCTACAGTACGGGGATATAAGGAAATAAATAAAAAGTATGATAAAATTTCAAATAATTTTGACAAGTGTAACATGTGCTCAAAATTAAGACAATTTGTGCTTAGATGATGGTCATGAGAAACTAAGTTGATACGAGTAAAAACAACACAAGTTATGATACAGGGTATTTGTATTACAGGGTCTGTTCAGAGTGTCTAAGAAGAACCTTCAAAAAAATATTAACTAATTATTACGGACCTAATAATAAGCCTTCATAAAATCGCTCTACATGTATCCTGTCCATACAGGGTTGGCGAATTCTGGTGGTAACATTAATGTAGTATCAATAAATGTGTATAGTATGACAGATAATTAGAGATCTTTTGAAATTCATTTAAACTGTTCATTAGAAGAAACAATAAAAGCCCTAGCACATAATTTTATACGATATTTTATATCTCTAAAATGCATATTATCCGACCGTTGAACTCACTTCCTGAGAAAATCAATGGAGAGGTTCGTGAAACTACTTGAAAAGATAAACTTGGCAATTCAGCAATTTACCCACAAAGTAATAGGTCAATAGAAAAAATGAACTACCTACTGTCTGTATATACATGCATTACTATAATTTAACAAAACATAAGAGTACTGGATACTAACTACATAAGTTGGTGTTTGGATAAAGACCGAAAACACCCATAAGTGGTAAGATCTTTGGATAGGGCCTACACATGAAAATGGGCACATAATTTCTAAAAAACAGTTTTAAGTGTTAATAAAAATCTGCGTAGTAAAATAAGAATTTTAATGACGAATGCAGATGAGTTAAAATACAAGATGTGGTTAAAATATTTTAGTAGCTTATGTTATTCCTCACAGTCCGTAGGCTGGCTACGAAAATTTTGAAATATCCCTCTCTTTCATTCTTAAATTAACGAGAAGAACTTTATTCTTATTTAATTATTAACAGTGTGCAATAACATAGATACTGATAATAAGAATACACTAAAAATACGAAGTAAAAAAGCTGTAACTTATGCCATAGAGTGCCACGTTTGGCTTTGCCCAAATATTATTACGCAAATTAGTGACAATTAAAGCACATTACTTTACAAAACAAAGTCAAACTTTATTAGCAGAAGTGAACAAAAGTTAACAGCTTGAGGTTACAAACTTAACTTAACTTCTATTTTTTTTAACAATAACATCTAGCAACACCAACACATAGCGTATCACTATACGCATCTATAGAATACATATATGGAAGAATCTAAGTGCTGGCTACCATTATATACGGGCACTACAAACTTAAGACATTTAATAATTATATAGATCCACTCGTAGAACGTTTAAATCATGAAAAAAATCTCTGTACATATGCATATAAGGTTCATTCATATAATGACTAAATCACTTGTAAAGTACGTAGAGTACTTGAAAAGAATAACTTTAAATTTATACGAATTGAAATGAATTTAAAAGTATAAGAGTAAGCATTATATAGCTAGACGTAAAGATTTAATATGTTACATAAGTGTTCTTTGACTGATAACGAAGACTAGAAGATAGCAGCAGGTGAACTGGTAAAAAAGGAAGTATTATAATGAAAGCTTCACTAAATTGTAACAGTTATTGAACTTTCTCTTTCTTAAAAAGTTTGATTTTAAAGTAAATTAAAACTTATTTTGTAACTGGTGAGATCATGAGTTTATTAGAACGAACTTCTTTATGTAGCGTGCTTAAGGGATTGAAATTTTAAAAACGACGGATTTACATGAAACGGAAGTGGCTTACTGAAAGTCTCTTCCTCCTAATTTATTTTATTTTCCCCCTTACTCCACCACCCTTACCATCAGCCCCCTATACACTTTCCCTCACCTTGCCTCTTTCAACCATGCTGAGCTAGTTTTCTGCAAACCTCCTCTCATCACTCCCCCTTTTGCCTTGCCCCACCATTCCCCTTCACACCTTCAGTGACTTTACAGATGTAATCAGCGTAGACAGTAGAAAGTTGTTCTGAAATTACTCAACGATTTGAAGAAAGCGGTCAGTCTTGCACTAGCCAGCCTATATATTATTTTTATTGTATTGTGCTGCAGTATATTTTCTGTAATTGTTAACTTATTAAATATTGAAATAATTATTGAAACCACACCCAACTGACGTAGGTATACTCTTTTCAACGATGATTGCACCATTTCCGTACGCAATATCGTTCCGTACAAGGTAAATTTATACTTATAATGATATTATCTGCTGTATAATTTTACAGACGTTTATTTTCTTACGTGTTTTCATACGCATATACATTCCATATGCGCTTTTATAAGTACTTGACCCTTTCTTTCTCATTTTATTAAAAAAATTAAAAGCAAAAAATGTCAACAAAATGGAATGATAAGCAATTAAAAATTAATTTTTTCCATTTTTTTAAAATTCTCTTTATTTCTTAAATAATAGTTGTATGTATTTCATATCATATGAAGTAATATATCATCAAACACGATGCTGGACCTCGGACTTCAAACTTTGTCATTCAATTTTCTGTACAGTGTTTGAACACAGTAGAACTGGACATTATAATAAAACAATCATTTTTCATAGCCAAGAAAATTTTGCCGAGCTAATTCAAACAAGTTTTTAAGCACTTGGTTANCAGCATCGTGTTTGATGATATATTACTTCATATGATATGAAATACATACAACTATTATTTAAGAAATAAAGAGAATTTTAAAAAAATGGAAAAAATTAATTTTTAATTGCTTATCATTCCATTTTGTTGACATTTTTTGCTTTTAATTTTTTTAATAAAATGAGAAAGAAAGGGTCAAGTACTTATAAAAGCGCATATGGAATGTATATGCGTATGAAAACACGTAAGAAAATAAACGTCTGTAAAATTATACAGCAGATAATATCATTATAAGTATAAATTTACCTTGTACGGAACGATATTGCGTACGGAAATGGTGCAATCATCGTTGAAAAGAGTATACCTACGTCAGTTGGGTGTGGTTTCAATAATTATTTCAATATTTAATAAGTTAACAATTACAGAAAATATACTGCAGCACAATACAATAAAAATAATATATAGGCTGGCTAGTGCAAGACTGACCGCTTTCTTCAAATCGTTGAGTAATTTCAGAACAACTTTCTACTGTCTACGCTGATTACATCTGTAAAGTCACTGAAGGTGTGAAGGGGAATGGTGGGGCAAGGCAAAAGGGGGAGTGATGAGAGGAGGTTTGCAGAAAACTAGCTCAGCATGGTTGAAAGAGGCAAGGTGAGGGAAAGTGTATAGGGGGCTGATGGTAAGGGTGGTGGAGTAAGGGGGAAAATAAAATAAATTAGGAGGAAGAGACTTTCAGTAAGCCACTTCCGTTTCATGTAAATCCGTCGTTTTTAAAATTTCAATCCCTTAAGCACGCTACATAAAGAAGTTCGTTCTAATAAACTCATGATCTCACCAGTTACAAAATAAGTTTTAATTTACTTTAAAATCAAACTTTTTAAGAAAGAGAAAGTTCAATAACTGTTACAATTTAGTGAAGCTTTCATTATAATACTTCCTTTTTTACCAGTTCACCTGCTGCTATCTTCTAGTCTTCGTTATCAGTCAAAGAACACTTATGTAACATATTAAATCTTTACGTCTAGCTATATAATGCTTACTCTTATACTTTTAAATTCATTTCAATTCGTATAAATTTAAAGTTATTCTTTTCAAGTACTCTACGTACTTTACAAGTGATTTAGTCATTATATGAATGAACCTTATATGCATATGTACAGAGATTTTTTTCATGATTTAAACGTTCTACGAGTGGATCTATATAATTATCAAATGTCTTAAGTTTGTAGTGCCCGTATATAATGGTAGCCAGCACTTAGATTCTTCCATATATGTATTCTATAGATGCGTATAGTGATACAAACGCTTGACAAGTATTACTCACCACTAAGCATTTAGCTTGGTAAGTCTATAGTGCTTAGTTGAACGTGACGAAAATCAAGTCACATCATGGGAGTGAAGGAGGATCAAGGGTTGCTACGTGTTAACACCTTAGAAGACGTTTTAATCACGGCAAATATCTACTTTTTTTCTAAAATATTCGTTAATACGTGGTTTTTAAGTTGTTTCTTGGCTTTCGCTCAATTCCAGTTCAAGGCTGACTTATTTTTGTCTCACTTATTTTCAAAATTTTTTGCAACTTGATGCCTAATCCAAAGTCAGAGATAAATAACACTTCTGCTTATTGGTGCGCATTATTACAAAAATATGGGATCGATAAAGAAAAAAAAAGCCTCTACTTAGTAAATTTAGTACGCCTCATCTATTCTGATATTATCTTGGTACAAAACAGTCGCTAGCCATTCTCAACTGCGATTATAAGTGCTTGGCTTGATCACAATAATTCAATCATAAAATTAGCTTCTTTTGTTAAGTTTTTATTATGTTACACTAGTTTTGGAATGTACGCGTTTGTCTTCTTCTATTAGCGTTGAAAGAGTTACGGGATCTAAGTTGAGGTGAAGCTCAACATGCTGTGATCAACTCACGGTTTAAATCTGCCTTCAGTAAACGACGTAACGGTTAAAGAGAGTGAGAAAGGTACGAATATGCACCTACACAGAAACACACACACACATAACATACAGCAAAGTTTCTCAAACTTCTCTATTTTAACCAATGTGGTAAGCTTTTTTTCTTTTGGATTTCTCTTTTTTTTAGAGATTCTTACCGTAAGTTACAAATAACATCTTTAGTTGTTGTTCGTAAACAACATTTTTTTATTAACCTTGTTCATTGCATTCTTTGTTTAAGTAACAAGGTTTAATTAAAAACTGTCAAGGAGCTACTTACATTTATAGCAGTAAAAGCCGTTCTTTGTTTCAGTTTATTAATTAATAAATTTGCGTCACTTTTTATTTTTCTTTTAACTACCAACTTAGAAACAACAACGTTAACTGCAACCATTTTTTAAATAAAATGTCACACTTAATTTGCGGTATCACGAGACTTCTTTAAAGTATTGTCTTAACTGGTTTTTTTATGGGGTCATTCATGAATCTCCGTATATTCAGCTCATAAGCTTTATCTTTTCTTCTTAATTGGACAAAAAGTTTAAATTTAATGACAAAAACAAGAAGATTAAAAAAATTATGTTCTTTTACAAAATAAAATTAAAATGATTACTTCGTTTCATCACAATTTCGTAGGTTACCCTAACAAGTTTTAGTTTTGATGACATGACTGAAAACTAACTAACACCTATCACTGATGGCTGATACTGCTGCTTAAGAGTTCTCTAGTTCACTGTTTAGTATTTCTCAGTCATGTTTCCCAAGTGTGATGAGCATAATACTACTTTTCGATTAGATCCAAAAATTGATAGAATCCCCAAGTTTTTACGTGTACCTGCGCAGTTGGAATAGACAAACTCAATGTTTGCAGAGTGAGAGTGAAAAAGGAAGAAAATAAACAAGTGGCACTAGATAAAAACAACCTTTAATTCTGGCGTTTACCATTAAGAGAGACAGAGAAGTATTCTTTGCATCAAAACAAACCTTTGTATTGATGCATTTTGACTTTAAACAAGAACCTTTACGTACTAGAGGCATCGTCTAAATCAGTCTCGTTGGAATTACCCATAGGCATATGTTCATAACTATGTCCTTAACTATGAGTATTTGTGTTAAATGTTGCACTTTTGTTTGATATTTACAATACGAAATTTTATATGCCTAAAAACTGATGTAAATTAGCAGGGAAAAATTTTCTTGGCTAGAAAAAATGATTACAACATTATTATGTACAGTTTTACTGGATTCGTAACCTATACAGAAAAGCAAGTAAGCAAGTGTAAAGTCCAAGTAGCAGCATCGTGTTTGATGATATATTACTTCATATGATATGAAATACATACAACTATTATTTAAATGCACTGTGTTGTTCAAGTTTGAAGAACGAATTATACAATTTTACATGTAAACTGTTCAAGGCAGGAAGATAAGCCAGTCATGGAGCTAAACATTTAGCCATAAATTTAACCATACTTTGAGCCGTACTTTGAGCCATACATTTAGCCATACTTGTAGCCATACTTTCAGCCATACTTTTAGCTTAACATTCAGACAGACATTGAGCCATACTCTTAGCCAGAAATAACGCCAGGTTAAATACCAAACTAAAGCTATTTATTTAATAATAATTGTTTTTAAGGGATAAAATATTGGAAAAAATAAATAATCAAACACGATGCTGGACCTCGGACTTCAAACTTTGTCATTCAATTTTCTGTACAGTGTTTGAACACAGTAGAACTGGACATTATAATAAAACAATCATTTTTCATAGCCAAGAAAATTTTGCCGAGCTAATTCAAACAAGTTTTTAAGCACTTGGTTAAATAACTGGCTTGAAGTCCGGCTAAAAGTATGGCTCCATGTCTGTCTATATGTTGGGCTGAAAGTATGGCTAAAAGTGTGACTTATAGTATGGCTCAAAGTATAGCACAATGTCTAGGTAAATACATGGCTCAATATCTATTCCAAAGTCTGGCTCAAACTGTTGCTTCAAGTATTTCTAAAAGTATAATGTTACGTACGATAGCATATAGCTATGCGTGCGTGCGCCCCCACTGATATGGGCCCAAAAGGTAGGGGAATAGAAAAGAGAAGTTATATGAAAGGGAGAGCAAAGCGAGAGAGTGAAGAGAAGATAAGCTAGAGCCGTAAGAGCTAAAGGACCAGGCCCATGAGACTGGAAGACACGCACAGCTTCCCTTGAATAAAAGTAGAGCTAATAAAGTATGAAGTAACTACAAGCCGAGCTTGTATTTATTCTCACACTAAAAAACCCACGGAACAGCTGATGTTAGATGTGAGATACAGACAACATTGTTTTTACAGTCTGTCTCGTACGCAAAAACCACTTTATCTCGTGAAACAAAACAAAAAATTTTTTTCCATCAATCAACGAAATCAAATAAAAATTAGATGTGGGTCTTGGGAACCACGGCAGAAGTAAAACTTTAAACAAAAATGTTATCTAACTTGGTATGGTAAAAACTGAGAAAATTAGAGTACACCTAATTTCAATAGATCCTTAAGAATCCCAAATGAAAAAAGTGAAAATATTAATATGATTACGTATTCGAGCACGCACGTGAATAGAATTCATATACCTAAATATATTACTTATATTATGATTTGCGTATTCTAAGTACCTCCATGTTTGCTTTGATATAAATAATACATGTACAAATTGTTAGTCATGTAATGAAGAATAAAACAAAAATTTTCACTGTACTATGCCGAACAGAGGTACTTTTGTCCTATTACGCGGGGCAAAAATTCCTTCTATTTAAAATTAATATTCGTACATTTAATATAATATTATAATATGTGTATACAATAAATTTTTGTTGGAATCTTT
This sequence comes from Copidosoma floridanum, assembly GCF_000648655.2. Next base: position 83,797 of record NW_019379742.1, read on the forward strand.
ACATCTGACAAATGAAAATTTTTTTTTAATTTTGGCTACCATGAAAGTAAAAAATGTTCAATATCTTTTGAAGATTAAGGTTAACAGTAGACATATAGCTTTTTTCTGTAGTAAAATTGTGATTCTTTATTTTATTCGTTTTCTATTATAACTTATAACTTAATAGTAGAATACACTGGTGCCTAACTAATTTTTACTTATCTCAAAACTAATAAAAAAATATATGTTTTGGTCACGTCACAATTTTTCTTATAATACATTATAAAGAACAGAAAAAAAATCAATTTATAGGTAACATATTAAGGTTGTAGCTTTGCCTTTGAAATATGACTTATTACTTTTAGAATTCCTACGATTATTTGTATAAATCCGTGTAACATATTTTTGCACCTCTATAATTACGTCCAATATATTAAATTACTTTTGGCCTATCTGGCTTCTTTCTCAAGGTACGACTGTTTTTATAATTTTTGGAGGTAATGTTGTTACAAAAATTTTTCGAAGGTTTTAGCAACGTACGTATTAATTTTCAAAACATGTCATACTAAATAAAATAAAAAATTTGACTTGTTCTTTTCAAGACACAGTTGAAAGATTACAAAATTGAGGTTATGTTTGTTTATAGTCAAACCACTCTCCATTTGTGCACCTCGATGATGTAGATCCCCCTTAGGAAACCTGTAGAAATTGTTATTTTAAGCAAATTTTGCTTTCCTTTCAAGACGCAGCGTTTTTTCTTCTTTTCAAAAGTTAAGTTGTCATATTACACATATTTAATATTTTATGTACGTTTTTTTCCCTTATATATACATACAACAAAATAAATAGAAAAATACGGTTTTTACTATGCTTTTTAAAGACTTCAAAGTAATCAACCAATGTTTTATGTCAGGCATCTTTTACCTTACAGTACCTTAGCTGTAACAGAGGCCCAGTTTAGCCTGTATAACAGCCACGTTAAGTTTTTGATCATGCAGCAGTAAGTATCTCTACTACTGAGATGGTGATGCAGTGGTAGAGTTGCAGTCTCGTCAATCTAAAAAGTTAAGCAGAGTTAGCCACGATTATTAGTTGGATGGGACACCACTCGACTATCAATCCGTTTGCTTGCGCTTGTGATTTTTCGGATCGACTGTCTGTTTTACATAAAGAAATAGAAAGAATATATATTTTACATATATAGATGTACAGATAGATTAATTGAGGCGCACTATTCTGCGCATGCAAGAGGGAGGGAGGAAGAGGAAAGGAGACAGACCAAATAAAGATCCCCTATCAGTGGCGCAGGTGAACTACGTGCAGATAATATACATAGATACATGTGTGCACGGCAGCGCTTATTCACTCACTTAGTCGCTTGGTTTACGGATAAACTCCCAATATGAGGTGCGCCTAAAGAGGTTCTAACTCAAAACAAAAGAAAATATCACTCATCGTAAAAAAAGTTATAATTGGCAGACACCAAATTCAGCGTGTTAAGCACCACAATACAAGGAAACTCAAGAAAACGGAGAAGGAGAGGAAAAAATTTCTTGAAAAAATTTATTAACACTGCTACCAGACCAGTACAGTAATAAGAAAAGAAATCGAATATTGAGACAGAGGACAAGATTATTAGAATACTAGAGGCAGTTACCAATTACTGAAGTCAGGAGAATATGGACAAAAAGCGAATATGACACACTGAAACTAAACAGTAGCCCCAGACGAGACACGGGATACATCGAAAAAAGGAAAGAATGGAGAAAAGTGAAGGCAATTCAACTTGCAGGAGAATCAAAGGCTAACTCATGGATATACATAGCATCATTATTACACTTACCATCGTGACAGGGATCTAGTAGGTAAATATTCACTGTTTCTTATATATTTTACTCATAATCTCCGACGGAAGTACGAACCCAGAGAGATAGTTTTTATATGCCGATATTGTTGCTAAATTAAAAACTTTAAGGACTTTGGTTGTTATCCATAGTTGCATGCATAAGCACGTATCCGATACATCAGCGACAAAAACCTCATACAAAAACTTTTTTAATTCACGAATCAAATGAACCTAAAAGACACAATAACGAAATCGTGATACGATTAAACAAAAAAATATACGAACTCACTAGACTAACTATATGTAAAGAATAAACACGTGGGCGAACATAATAAGCATCATGGAAACGAACGATATATCAGAAATAGGAGAACGAAAAAACGATAGTCATACAGACGTACACGAAATAAGACGGGATGATATAAACAAGGACGTCATACAAATAAAGTTAGAACATGATCTAGAATTATGGGCAGAGTGGCAGAAGGCCAGTAAGAAAAAGAACCTGTTCATGATAAAGATAATGAAAAATCTCACACCTAACATAGTAAAACAGAAAACAAATCTGAGAAGTCAGGGAGCTCTCATGGACACAGTACAGCGGAAAATTCCTCCAACAGTGGAACATGAAGCAATCCCCAAAACAAACCATACATTAGCCCAATTGACCTGAAACAACAGAAGTAACTCTATGAACGACTTGATAATGACAGCAATCTATGGAGGAACAAGGACTTATTCAAGTACTTGGGAGCGACTTCCGTTCACTCAAAAAAATAATACGCAATATAGGAATAACAAGTTTATTGGAGATAACAACATTTGTAATAGAAAGGACGTGCGTCAACTCGTAGTAATATAGTATTAACGGCAAACGAGTGATCGATACAAGGACACGCAAAATCACGTCCTAGAACCACCGGAACATACATCACAGCAAACTCACACTCGCGAGTTACAAAACGTCCTAGCTATATTAAGCCAACTCATCAACAATATACCAGTATTCGATGGCAATCGAGTAAAACTCCCATTCATCGAAAAAATTGCCAGAACGGTAGCTTTCACAGAAGGACCGCTGTACGAAAAATTTTTAATTGGATCCCTTGCCAACAGATTACGAAGCTAGGCAAGTGAATTTATTCTCTGATTAGCATACGTTTCGACAATAGATGAATTTTTGACAGAACTAAAAAATAGGTGTACTTGCATCACAAATGAGCCGGTGGAATCGTACTGTGACCAAATCCAGACATTACACAGCTAAGTAATAACCTTACATCATGACACTAGCCTAATTAATTCTGCAACACAACAAATGCGCTTAAAAAAGGTCTAGAAAAAAAGCCAACAGGGCGATTCTACTATGGGCTATAGGTTACTCACAACTGACAGGTAACTTACCGCAACCCACCAGCACTAGGTGAAGCAATAGTGATTGCACTGAAAATAGATAGCGAAATAAGCTTACGCTGCGATGCATGAACGTGGCGCAATGTTCGCATAAGAATGACACAAGTAGGGACAGAAAAAACAGAGTAAAGTGCGTACATGTATGACTAAGCAAAAGAAGCAATCACGCTGAAGTAGTACCCAAACAAGATGAATCATGACTTCTGTGCATTCTGCAATAGGTACGACCATGTGACAAGACAGTGCAAAATGTTCCAGCTAAATACGAAAGCCAAAAAGACAGAAAATTTAGAAAGAGGAACACATGATACAGCCGCAAGAAACGACACTCAAACAAACTCGACAGCAGCTAATAATAACGGGAACCCAATCCCGAGTTGTGAATTCTATAAACAAATGGGATACAGCACGAGTGAGTGCCGTGCGTTGGTAAGAAATGCTAAAAAAATAATTTGGTGCAATCTGCGGGACGGATAGAATAATTTCAAGAGAGGAGAAAACTTTAGCGACGAGCAAAAATTACGTGGGGACAATCAGAATGGTCCAGACTACAACGGAAGCAACGGCAGATTTAATAATAATTATAGTAACTGCAATGACTGCAAGCCTAACGATAACTATAATAAAGATAATTACAATAACTACAACGATAACAGGCCTAACAACAGCAATAATAAAAATAATTATAACAACTACTACAATACACCTTGTAATGGCTATAATAAAAATATTTACAATAACTACAAAAAATACAGGCCAAGAGACGGTTATGATGAAAATAATTACAATAACTACAACGATAATAGGAATAAAAACAATTATTATAAATACTATAAAAAAAACAACCAAGGCAACAAAGGTTACAACGTTGAAAATAATAGATTTAGCGATAATTATAATAATAATATCACAAATAACGACAATAGGTACAATCACAACAACCGAAACAACAACAGGAATGATGGAAGATCTTGTGGGAGTAATTAAAATAATCAAAATAATAACGGCAACAGTAAAAAAAAGGACAGGTACGTCCGAAAAAAGGTAAAAGCATCAGTCATCAATTTTTTGCCTCTAGCAGTTCGACCTCTAGGCCAAATATGAGAGGGTTAAATTCTATTGGTTCTCGTACGTACCTTCTTTCCTCTTCATTGCAGCTTGATGTGTCAACAAGTTTGATGACTCCAACCCGTGCTCGCAAATTTGTTGTTTGGCTAGTATACTGCACTTCTCTATGGCCATAATTCTTTTTGTTTCCCTCCTTTACCCAATGCTCATTTTCTTGAACATCTACTAATTCGGCGTGGTTTGCCTCTGCCTCAGTGTTGGCTTCAAGATGGCAAAAAGTGGTCCCCCCACCAGTCTCCCGTCTAAGAAGAGTGGTAGGGGGAGTGCTTTTTGGTCGTGGCTGCGAGACAACCAAAAGCGTCGTCTGCTACGACAACGGTTCTCAAATTGCAGCTCTGCACGATTATATATATATATATATGAGCACATATATAGTGTCGCCGAATGCATGCATATACATATAGTCTCAAGTACTTGACCATCAGCACATGATGATGTATTTTGTCAGCTGATCGTTGCATAAGTGCCCAGTACTGTCCTGTGCCGGTGCTGATAACGAAGAAGCCTTGACTCCTTTTTTCTACATCTTGGTCGAGATGACAAGTCTGGCCTTTCTCACCAAGTCAAACGATGAGGTGAGCAAAGATACTACTGTTAGTACTAGCAGTTTGACAAGTAGCTGCTAAGCAGATCTGACAAGTAAACTGCATATTTCAGTTATAAGCCCAACAGTGTTTGGTGAGTTTCAGTGCTTGTTATTTTATTATCTTTTTGTATAGTTTTTTGTCTCTCTTAAATTTGTATATAAATCAAGCAGGACTTTAACATGGGATTGCTGACAAATGAGTAATTCCCACAAGTTTCCAATCATAAAGTTGTGATTTACTTTTCCTGCAATCAAATCAACCAAAACATAAAAAAAACTTATCAAGAAGCAAGAGGTTAAAATTTGGTTTTATCAAGCACAATTTTAGAGGATAATAAGAAAAATCAAGGGCTGATGAAGTTT